>VWZP01009271.1:102120-388774 GCA_013396995.1 Dicaeum eximium
GGGGAGGAAGAAAGGGAAAAACCTATAGGCCAGTCTAATTTGGGTTTAATAGATTAATGATATGCCACGAATGAAACAGGTTATTGTGTAGAACAGCAGACAATTAGAAATACATTAGGGTTAGGAGAGGGCAAACATAAGGTGATGTAATAATTTTTTTAATCCTGTGCTACACTTTGGGCTCTAGGCTTGTGATGCATAATCAGTAGGATATAAAGAAATCATAGGCATATATCCTGTACTCTATTTACAGAATACAATGCATACTCCTGCAAACATCCATTACACTTATGTTTTAATTATCTGGCATCTACCTGATGTTAATGGTGGGTCATATAAGGTTGACTCTCATGGGAAGAATATAAGATGAAATGGGAAATATAATCATGCCATGCTCACTGAAATGTTCACTTGCTAATTGGTCTGACTGATCTTGAAGATTATTTTGTAGTGCTGTGACAGTAGTCATACCTGGCACAGTTCCACATCCATTTATATGTCTGCCTACCTAATTATTTTTTTAAGTACTTGGTTGGTCTTCAATAAAAGGGTAAAATTATCCCTTCTTATTCTATAATACAGGCTGTTTTGTCCATGAGAAAGAAGAGATGTCCAAACGAAGAAATTTATCAAGTACTTGGTTATGCCAGGCCAGGGCCTTCCACAGTTCATGCTGTGTACAGCTCTCACAGAATCCACCCTGCCCAGCTGCCACACAGACAAATGCAGCCTCTGCTGGTGTGTACATCTTTAAATTAAATGTTTCTTTTCACATTTAAGATATTCTTCCCAGTGTGTCTTTCCATCACGTAGGATTATGTAGATGTATTTGAGCTTTATCATGCACTGGAAATATGAGAGATGTAATGGTGAGGTGTTTCTCCAGAGCTTGTTTAACTGAGCTGTTGCAGCATGGACTTCCAAGGGCACCTTGACCCCAGATTTCCACCAATAGAGCTGCCCAAGTTCCCTGCCTGCTCTTGAAATGGCAGGCAAGTAGCAGGATAAGCTGTTAGATCTTAAGCTTTTGGGTCTGAAACTTAGTCTGAGGAAGATTTTTGAATAAGGCTGTGTGATTGGATCCAGAATCTCCAGGTCTCCAACAGCACCCTGGACAATTTTTCATGGAGGTCCTCAGTTCAGTGGAGCAGCAGCCCCCTTTGCAGGTTGTCATTCAAATGGAAGGCTGTTTCACAAAATGTTCTGCTATTCTTCATCAGATAAATTGCCCTCATTTCAGTTTATTCATAATCTTTAATAATGCAGATGTTTCTCAGCAAACATTTTTCATACTAACACATTAACCCTGACAATTAGACCAATGGATAAATTAGCGTTGCGTGGTACACAGACATAAAGGAAACGTTCTCACAGGTCCTGCAAACTAATGATGCCCATGTCAAAGGATTAATGCTACTGCAAGAAAAATGGAAACAGGAAGAGGGTGATAAGAAATCTACATTTAGAGCTAGCTGTGACTAGGGTTTACAGTAACATAAATAAATCCTCATAAATTTGTATGCTTAATAAAATCTCTCTAAGGAAATCAGAACTACTTGTGCAGAATTTTCTTCTTCTTCTTAAATTTCAGAATTGAATAAAAATAAAAATATGCATTTATCAATGAGCAGGACAGTGGTGAACAAGCTTTAAAAATACTCCACAGGAAAGCAGCACAATAAGCGAGACAAAACCCACCAAATTTGCTCAATTGAATAAATAATTTCAAAACAGTTTGTGAGGACAAGCCACAGCTGGTGGTGTCATCCTGAGTCATATAACAGCTTATTACACAAGTTGCTGGGGCATAGCAGAATGCAGCAGATGTACTGGTAAGCCTTGATGTGCAGTGCAAGAAGACCAGAAGAAAGCTCTGGCACAGAGCTGCACAGAAGCATTTGCACATGTAGGAGAATGACTGAAAGCTCTTGTGAGGGGGAAATACCTTGACACTTAAATCTGCTTTTCCCACAGCGCCTGAACTTAACTGTCCCTACCCATGGGAGGTGCAGCCAGAGTAGCCAGATTTGCTGACACCTACTAGGTCCAGGTTCATGTCCTGCAAACAGGAGGTGTGGAGGGAGTAAGTCAGGAGTGCATCGCCTTGGTTAAAGCACTGCTAGCGCTCCTTATGGAGTGACCAAGCTTCACTTAGATGAGATCCACTGCCCACTCTCACTTCTGCCTTATTTACCCACCCTCACCTCTGATGATGAGGGTCTTGTGCTGGGGCAGCTGTCTGAGTCCAAGAGATATTTGTGCACAGCCACATATGCATGATAGATTTATGGAAGCTCACTCAGCCAGGCAAACAATTCATCAAAAATACTAAAAATGGTTATTTACAAGAATCACAAGATAAATAAGTAATATTTCAGTAAAAGCCTGTTTCATTTTCTCATGAGCTCTTCTCCAACATAATTTTGCAGTAATAAATAAAAGAAGCCAAATCAGCTGTCAAAAAGCTATTTATTCCTACCTGCATGTACATCTGCTCAACTAATAAAAACATCACATGAGTGTGTGACCTTGTAAGACTTGTCCTAGGAAGAAACACAGGGAAATTGTACATAAATCATAATTTTTTGTCTCTGAAATCTCTTTCTCATTCTGAAAGGCCGTTATTAAAGTCAGAAAGTGTGTATGGAAACATCATATGATTCAGGTTTGGAAAAGTTTTAGATAAGTGTAAATAAGTTGCTTCTGTTATGAAGTCTCAGGTGCAAAAGGCACACCAGCTCTGCCTGTGCTCCACTGCCAGCTGATTTCACTTTTATGTACAGCTTCCCATTTCTTAGGCAATGTAAGCACTCCATGCAAAAGCTCCATATCTTGTCTCAATGGAACCATAAGCAATAAAACCCCAAAATATTAAATAACAAAACTCTACTCTCTGTCTTCCTAAAGATACACTTCTGGAAGGGAAGCAAGTTTTAGAAATTCCATGATCAGCTTAATTATATTTTTATTGTAATCCTTCTGCTAATTTCTCTTGCAATCTACATACAGGATGCATATAACCTTACAGCCAGGATTTTCTGCTCCTGGTGGTATGTGAGGCTTGCCTACCCAATACTTTTCCTTATTACTGCAGAGTGAATTAGAATGCAACTTGCAGCACGTTAAGAACTCTGCACCAAATCTTCACGTGGATCATTACCTAATGATGCATGCAATATATATTGGCTTGCAGTAAGAATTATGTCTCTTTCCCTACCATCAAGTGAGAAACAGATCCACCTAACACTGAAGCAATTACGTTCTAAGATGTTGCTGAACCTTAATCACATTAATATTGCAGTAAGTAATAATTACAGAACAGCTAGGAATTAGTTTGTTGAAATATTTCTATATGGGATACTTGAGATCTCATGCCTTTGACAGCCAAGTAAATTGATTATTTAACACTTGCCAAGAATGGTCAGGTATAAAGGATAAAGTCTTTTATATATCTACTTGTCTTCATTAAGAGTATCAGAGCTCCACAGCTCACCAAAAATTTAATTATGGTCTTAATTACAATGAACAAACTGACCTTGGCAAATTTGGTCCTTCAAACTTCTGCTCCTGTCAGGGATAATAGCCAAAAGGACACTTTGAGCACTGACATTTCCGAGTTCTTGTAGAAGAAGCCCTAATAATGATGTTCTATAAGGTATTGTGCTCCCACAGACACAGAATAATTATTCCCTGCACTTGATGTTCACTTGTGGTCGACACACTGAATCACTAAAGAGCAACTATGGATCTGTAAGTTAATGCTATAGCTTGTGCACTAAATTCTCCATGTTGGCAAGCCCCAAGATTCCAGATGAGGTACACAGAACAACTGCAGCACAGCTGTAAAATGCAGAGGGATCCCTTTAATCTAACCAACCTCAGCTGTGATATCAAAGACGTGTACATGGTGAAGAGGTGAAAATTTACCTTGTTAATGTGTCAGATAAGCCTGGTTTGACTTTTGCTGAATCATTCACGAGAGCAGGAGGAATATCCAAAAGACAGGCCACCACTAAGAAGGTGAGGAATTAATTTATGGAAGAGCTTACTCAAGCATATGGTCCTAAAAGATCTCTGTATTATTTCCTTTACTACCTTCCAGAGTGCTTTGTGTTATGAAGTTCAATTATTTTTCCAGGGAAAAATAAACAAACAAACAAACAAAAAAAGTTCAGAAACCAGAAATGAGTTAGCTATGCAACAGAATATTTTGCCTTTGTGTAGCTGACAGCTCAAAAGAGTCATTTGATGCTTAGTATGGTTGTTTAAAAAAGACAAATCTTATTTACAACCCCCGCACATACTAGAGCAAAGGGAGGGGCACATTACATGTAACAAAGACAAGGTGAAAAGGATTTACTTTAGAAGCGACTATACACAGGAAAGTCTTGCAGTGGAGAATGCTTGATGACACAGAAATATATAAATTATTTCTGAACAAACTCAGTATTTTCATTGCAGAAAGACAGGCTTATAATATGCTAGTCATTTACTAACTCTTTCTGCCGAAATACAAATCTATTTCATGGCTTTGTGGTATGGGGTCACATCTTCAACTCTTAATGTTAGAAGATACATTATTCATAGCATAAGATCATGCTGAAAATTATTACTCACATAATAAAGCCATCATCAAGGTCAGCTCAATGTCAACAACTCAGAACGGGGAAAAAATTGGTTAGGTGAGTAGTTACAGGGAAATAATAGCAGAATAAATATTGTGCCATTGTCACAAAAATTATGTATTGCCTCTTCAAAGATGATGGGATATGGTATTACATTTGTTCCAAAGCTGCTACTGCACAACATGTACTTCCATTTTTCTTTTTTGAAGGGGAATAAGCAACCAATTGCAGAGCAGCTCAGCACACCTGAAATTGCCTTGTGTTATGACTAGATGTCCAGATCCTGGAAATTCAAAGCCACATGGTCACAATGATGGCAATTACAACATGCAGGACATAAAAACATCCAGCTGATCTCCCCATTCATTTCCTCCCTCCCAGGTAGTAGCTATGCTCGGTGTAACTCAAACAAACTCAAGGGGACATTTCTTTATTAAAAAGACATTGGCAGTGAGTTCAAGTAGTGAGTGAGTGAGTGAGTGAGTGAGTGAGTGAGTGAGTGAGTGAGTGAGTGAGTGAGTTCAGAGAGAATTCAAGTAGTCCTGACACATTTTCTGTGGATAAGAAAACAGAGTTTCATGCAGGTGAAGTATGGACACTAAAGTTGCTCAGTGGTGCTGCTCCTCTGCAGGTGATAGCACCTCTCTAGTGAGAGACCATGAAGAGATAGTGTTCCCCTTCATCAACAGAAATCTATGAGGTCTCCATAGATCCACAAAGTTGGGACAAAGTGCATTTAATTCTGGCAGTAAGAATTTGTGATAATGCATCAAAATGTCGGTGGTGACATCTATATTACTTGGGGCTTTTCAAGTTTGTTTTGTCAGTCACAAATCCATGGAGGGTGCTGAGAAACACAGTTGGATTTAGAGGACAGGCAACCATGCTAAATGCTGATACACACCATGGCAATGTAGGTTATCATTTATTCTGTTCTCAGATCTGCAACAGAAATAATACCGTACATAATTTCAAATGTTGTGGAGAACCCACAATATATTTAAGACCAGTTTCACATAGCAGTTTGGCTTAAATTCTATGGAAATATTTGATTTGCATCACAAGAAATTCGCTATTTTATTGCACCCAATAGCTTCAAAAATCATTAAACTTACTTTGGAGCTTATAAATGTCAAAAATTTATATAAAAAATACATCCATATATGCATAAAATACTCCAGCATTAAAGCCGTAAACAGCCTATAAAAGGAGAAGAATATTTACACATTACTCACAATAGATTATTCTTGTCAAGCGTATGCTTCAATAGCTCCACAAAAATTGCTGCTAGCTGAACCTTCAAAAGACCCCCAAAGGAAACTAGATATTCACTCAACAAAAGAAAATTAAAAGGATCTTGAGCAGCAAATTTAAAAAAAAAAAACAAAAAAAAAAAAAACCAAACCAAAACATAAAAGATACATTTTTGTGAAAATTAGGGTATTCCATTCTGTATCTTTTCATCATGATCCTATGAAAATAAGACCAAACTAGTGTGAAATATGGAACTACATCCCTAAATAGTCTAATATTTGCATTACCTAAAACAGTCTTTTATGAAGTGGAAGAGTTCATAGAAAAATGTCGTATGTTGCAAAAAGGATGAGAAGAAACTTGGTTTTCCTTTGAAATGGAAAATGTGTTTATTCAAATTGCTTCATTATCAGAGGCCAGCAGCAGAAATGGAACTCAGCACTTGCACAAGACAGTTGTAGCAAGAACTATGCACAGCTCAAAACCAGCTCTCATCTCTAGAGAAAACCTGGCAGATTACAGCATTTCCTTACTACCAGTGTATTTTTTCCTTACCTAACCATCCCTGCAATCCAGACACAGGCTATTTATCAGTCTCTTGGTTAAAACCACTGTTATTATGAACCATAGATAATACCTTAGCTGTAGCTCAAATGGATGACTCTTCTGATTTTGTATGGTTTGGCTTTCTCACCTCCACATTGACTATTGGACCTCTTTGTCTAACTACAATGTGTTAACTACCCTTTATTCCTCAGGCCAAGGTTTCTCCTCCAGCACAGGCTGACTTGCTGTTGTGGGTGGGAAACTGATTGATGCTGTTCTCTTCAAGAAGCAGAGGGCTCTGAGATGGGGGGCTCCCTGAGTCCAGGGTCATGGATCCACTTTGCTAATTTGCAGCCCACCTCCCACCCCGAGTATACCTGTGGTGGGTAGCCAAGCTGACTCAGCCCAGGGAGGGCCAGAGGCCCAGCAAGGTATGGTCTAACAAAGCCTGGGTGGTAGAGAAGGACTTTGGTGTGTGTTTAACAGGTACTGAGGACAAGAACTTCTCCCATGTTGTGTTACAATTTCATTCTAGCACTGCTTGGTTGCTTTCCCAAGATTGCTCCAGGAACTTAACTCCCTGGTTTGGCCAATGGTTTGCGGTTGGTGTCTTTTTCTCCATGAAAAAGCTGTGTTAACTTAACTGTGCTTCATTATACTTATGTCATCTTTTTCCTTTGGTTTAAATAATTCTCCACCTCCATAATATGTCATATTCACTTCCCTATTCACAGGTACACATCTCGCTACTAATACTATCAATCTATCTCTGCTGTCCCTCATCTTGACTTCATTGCTGTATCTGTTTCTACAAGTTTTTCCTCTTCCTGTACTCCCATTCTCCAAGAATTTAAATGTAGGTTATTTATCAGAAGTCCTCGTCATGTGAAGCCTTTCCCTTGGAATCCCAACATCCCCAAATCCCACGCCATGAATATTTGAAACAGAGGGAAAATTCAGAGCCAGGGACAGCGGTGATGTCAGTGAGAGGTTGTTTACAGAAAGGCATATCCCCCCACCCTGCATCCTGCAGCAGCACAGCAGTGTGAAGTCTAGATGTGGAACAAGAGAATTAGACTCACTCAGCTTCAACCTGTAGCCCCACAGAGGGAGGAGATGATGGAAAGTGCAGGGCAGCATCAGGTGCACAGGAGGTAGAGTGCAGAATTTCCATTATGAGGTCATTTTGGTGCTCTTATCCACCTGCTTCTATGGTGATTCCCTACTCTGCTTCAAACACCTTCAGACTACATGCAGAAACTCCAGAGAAAGAACCCTAGCCCACAAGGAACAAGACTGGTCACCTGCTCATCAAGGACAAATTGTTTAGGGCCTTCCTGTTCTCTGTTCAGTGTTTATTGACCTTTGAGGTCTTTATATTTTCTTTTTAATATCCATGACAACTGTAACATTATTCATCATACCTTTGGGTCCTCCCACGATGTCTAGAGCTACTTACAAATCCCAAAAAAGAGCTTTGTCACAGATTTAATATCAGGCATTCCTGTTAACTTCGGCTGCATATAAATCATACCTGATACTGGCAACACAATTTTCCTTTCTCCTCATAGCAGTATAATATTTTTATTAGGGTATGTAAATCTAGATGACACAGGGCCTTGATCTCCCATCCTGCTGATGTTCTTATACCATAAAAGCTCTTAGTTTTATTGGATATGCCAGAGTTCTCTTCTAGTATTTTTTTTATTAGGGCTGATTCAGTATTCACTGAGCAAGAGACAGCCTCATTTCTGATTTTTATATGTTCCCAGGGAAGCCAGACCTTTTGAACTTTTGCCAAAAAGTCCTCACCTAGCAGACAAGCAGCTAATCATCTCCCTTTCTTTTTTCCTGCCTTTTCCCAAATAAGATACCAATCATTTTTTCTCAGTTTTTGATTATTCACCACCACCTCAAAGTCCTGGGACTTCCAATTTCCAAATTTTCACCTGCACCTTAACAGGGAAGCAGAGATGCTGCTGCTAAGTTATTGTAGCTAACCATGCAGCCATGCTCTCCCACATAGAATTTTCACATTTCAGCTGGCACAGAGTAGTTATCTTCCACCTGGACAGCTTCTTCCAGCTCTTCATATTGCCCACTGATTTCAATACATGTGGATTTGTAAGCTGTGGCCATTCCCACTTTGGGGCATTAACACTGAAATCTGTGCACTCCAGAAAAAAGACACACTATTGATCAGAGGACAATATTAAATGCTTCTTTGACACAAAAAAAAAAAAAAAAAAAAAAAGAAAAAAAAAAGCCCCACCCTTCTCATGTTTTTT
This sequence comes from Dicaeum eximium, assembly GCA_013396995.1. Lineage (NCBI taxonomy): Eukaryota > Metazoa > Chordata > Aves > Passeriformes > Dicaeidae > Dicaeum > Dicaeum eximium. The sequence goes on from VWZP01009271.1 coordinate 110,834, forward strand.
TAACTTCTGTTTAGCAGGATGCACAGTGGTGCTGCAATGGCACTGTTGTGACTGTGCAAATATAAACCTGTCACCCAGCTCCACATGTAGCCAGGGGTTCTTAAAGTATTCCCACAACACAAGAAGCAACTTAGCACCTGCCAAGTCACAACATCAGCTCCAATGTGGTTTGCATCATCTAAGTAGTCAATAGCTGTCCCCACACAACCTTTCAAGTAATTTTCTGCTGAATTACTCCTAAGTAAAGCTCCAAGGAAAGGTGAGAACACATGTGAAAATATGTTTTTGTTGTTTTTGAGGTGACAGTGGTCCTTCTCCCGAACTTCTCCTCTGAAATCCATGTTTGATTCAAACATCCTGGTGAGTGATGTGCAAATTTGTTGCATAATGTGGCAATCCAAGCAAACTCAGTGGATCACAAAGGTCATTCTGCAGGGCACCATTAGAGGTGTAACAAGGCTATTGAAAGCACAGCACCCTAGTTTTGTTGGAAATATTGTTATTTCTGGCTATTCTCTGGACAGAGTCCTCCTTTCACTGCTGCAAAAGGAAAACATATTTTCCCATACATCGATTAGTAGTCAGTCCATTGAATAGAAGATCTTCCAAAATCAAGAAAATACCGAGTCATCAAGAAAATAGTTTGCTTTTCTATGTTTTTATAAGTCTCATGGATGGTTGTTTGTGTTTTTTTGGCCAATGGTTTTTCTTCATTTCATAAGTTGGTAGTATTTCAGAAATTGCCCAGAAAGTAGAAATATTCTTTTGCAAAAATATCAGAATCTAGTCCTTCTCCCTTTAACCTATATGGAGGGAGTGTCTTTCACTCCTCCATGAGAATACAGTTCCCTGCTGCTGGAGGATGCTGTCTACCAGTGAGGAAGGTGCTGCCAAGCACTTTGGGAAGGAGCAGGCTTTGACATCTGCAATGTGCAGACTTCACCAGGAGCAAAAAGGCAGGAGTGTGCTGGCAAGCAATGGGCTTACTTCATACTTAATTTTTAATGAAGTAGAGAGAGACACAAGCTTTAAAAGTCCCAGTGTTCTTCTCTTTTTGAAAAAATGCCATAATTTTCTTTTTTTTTCTCAATGTTCCTTCAGTGCCAAAAGAAACTCTTATGCATTATTTAAACTGTCTTTCTTTACTCCTTGAATGTTTTTTCCCATCTTCTTGGCAAGATGATAATTTTTGGGTTCTTACTGTTTTGAACACCCAATCTTTCAATCTAGATATTTCTCAATTTTTATGAAAATACCCAATATATTTTTTAAATCATCTTAAAATCTCTGTCATTGGATATTTCCTCAATGCTTGTCTGATGTTTAATGGCTGTGATTTTCTATGACAACTGCAAGATCTGTGCCCAGCCATCTTAGTTGCATAAGAGGTGACTGACAGCTTTGCCTCCTCAAATTTTTGTATAGGATTCAAAGGAGAAGATAATATGATAATTAAATTCCCTAATTTCAAGTTTCCCATTACTCTTTGTGGAATAGCTTATCTTGAATGATGGGCAAAGCTGAAATCTCTTAATGCCTTTAGGATCATCAGCAGTGGGGAGTGAGTTCTAATACCTCACTGGCTTCTAAAAGACACTTTGCTTGTGGACTTAAAAAACTCAGAGTAGATAAGCCATCTTTAGCCAACTCTGTTGGGGGAAAAAAAAAGGAAAACAGAAACCAGAAAAGTAATATGTTATTGATAACTTTACTATTTTTCTCGTGGTAGAAATTCATAAATTGAATTGCTGTGATAACAGAGTGGTTGAGGCATCTATGAGCAATGGAGAGAGGACTTTCAAGATACAGGAAAAAAGTTTTCTTTTCTTATAGATTCAAGAAGGATATGTCAAGCTTTTTGCAATGGATTGAGCATTGCAAAAATTGCACTGGCTACAGCAGAGGAAAGAATTCACATCCATTTCAACAGGTGTTCTACAAACAATGATTAAGACTCACCCCTGTGAAATAAATGAATGCTGTCACTCTCATTTTACAGACAGGAAAATTAAGCTACAGAGGAACTGTAGGATTTGCTTACTGCTGCATGCAAAGTTGAGTACAATCCAGGCCCTTGTCTTGTAATCTGTCTCCTTGATAACTAGACCACACATCCTTCCTAAATAGGAAATGCTGTCTGGACTCTTTAGAGATATATCTACTTCGTAAGTCATATACCGGCAAAAATTCTTCTGTAACATACGTACCCTGAAATATTTCTTAATTTATAAAAATTTATAATACAGATTTTTTTTTACTCACAGATTTCTTAAATGTTAAGGAGAGAATTTTAAACTAGTAAAAGTCAGACATAAACAATAGAGGTGGCAGGGTGAAAGGTCTGTGCCTTTAGAGCCTCAGAGAAGATACATACAAACACATTGTTTGAGGAAAAATTCCCTGCCTTTCACAAAACACCATGGATCATGACACCACCATTTGTTACATGCTGTTTCCCTGATTGCTTTAGACACCTAAAGTTACCATAGTCAGTAATGACCACTCTAGAATGCAGCACCTGTAAAATAGACTATGAACTGACTGGCTCAAACGTCTCAACCCATGCCATTATCTCCCAGCAAATATTCCTATTAGAAGTTTGTCTTGATCCATGCTGCAGTCTGGCCTGTTAAACACAGATCCTTCTGCTGACTGTAACCTCTTAAGCAATTTCCAGCTCATCCTGTTCATGGCTGTTGGGGTGGGATCAACCTGGCCATAGCTGTAATGCCTGATTCTCCTTGTTTGGATGCAGGGTGTTTGCTGCAAATTTACAACCAACAGGCAAAATCAGGAATACTTATGCTGCAGCCAATTCCATCCTAGCAACAATTAAAGACAATTATCCTATGCCGAATTTAAATATAAGTGAATCACCCAATAGTCTCCTACTTCTCTCTGTTTGCAATTTGGGAAGCTGTGCATGCACAGCTCAGTTTTGTCAGGTCAGAGTGACCCCAACCCTGGCAGCTTTGGTGAATTATGTACATGGTTTTATGTTTTTCTTTACGTGGTTTGTGGGTTTTTTTCTGTCAAATATCCTGAAGTCCTGATAAGCAGTTCCTCCTTTCCTTCTCCCATGTGGAGAACTGGCAGACCAGCTCTTGGAAATCTGTAACTCCCTCCTATGCCAACCACTAATGGCAGTCACTAGCCCAGTGACACATTCCTCTTACAGGAATTCCTCTTCCTCCAAAGAGAATACATACTCTTTGTTCCCTTCCAGCAGGACAACCCCTTTGCACTTTCATGTGCAAAAAAAAAAAGAGAGTAGAAGTAAGTCAGAAAGATGAGGACAGGGACAAAGAGAAAAAGGAGTGATAGATGAGAATCATCTTGCAAGCACCAAAGTTCAGTGCAACAAGGCTGGTGCAATTTTAGTGGGATGTATTCTGAGAAACCTACCAGCAGTCATTTCATTAACTGAACACCCAGGCATTGACAACTCCCAGGTGTGTCTTCCTCCTCTGGCACATTCCAAGTAGACTTACCTGTGCTGATGACCTGGTTAAAGAAGTTGAGACATCTTTCATTTTCAATTGGTGTTGTTTCATTCATTCTGGTGGCTTTTATCAAGGAAGGCTTGTCAGAGTAGAACATCTAATTTTTCTAGTTTTCTAATTTCAGGACAAGCATTTTTTCCCACTTAATCAATTTCAGGTGTCTTTTTGATTAGATCTGACAGGAAAGCAAAGTTGCCAATCTGCAGGAATGTCATTTAAAACAAAATATAAGTGCTTTTGAGTTTGTTCAAGCCAAAGTCTGTGATGTCACCTGAATTAGAGATGTTCTATGGATGTTTGCACTTTCTAACTCTGGAGTCCCCTGGGCAGCTCTGCCTGGCACAGTGCTCCAGGACCACTGATCTCAGAAGCTTGTCCAGCCCCTCTGGGTGCTCTCTTTTTTTCCTGCAATGGACCAGAGGAAGATCTTATAGATGGATTGTTTAGACTGTTCTGCAGAGACTAGAAAAAGTTGCTGCTGAATCAGCCTTAACAGTGCTGAAGCAGGAGCTCAATAAATTGCTGCTAGGGAACTTGTTTTACTGATATATCTCATTTGCCTTCAAAAGTCTGCAGCACTTCTAATACATGGTACAATAGCAGGGTAACTGATGAAATCAGAAAGAAATAAAAATGCTTTGTACTTTTTGTCCAGTTTCTCCTCTCTGCAATCAACATGAGGTTTGTCATGACTTCAAAGGGAGAAGAAACAGGTCTCCTGTCTGAAGTTTAGCTTGCACGATTTTGAAGCATTTTACAATGGCTCAAATGCAAGATGAAAATTGAAGGGTTGAAAACCTCAATTAAAAAGAAAATCAACAACCTGAACCCCTAACTTTAAAGTTATAAAGAAAAGCTTTGGCTCTAAAGAATTTCTCTGAAAACTCTTCTGGGACAAATTATTGTAATTGTTAGCTTTGCACCAATAAGCAGTCACATCCACTGGATAAAAAGAAAGCAAAACAAAAGGAAATTATTTTCATCTTGGTTATGTTGATTCATTGTCATTTAAGAGTGAAAATAGAGAGGAAGGGAAAGGAAAAAAACTTCCTAGCTGCTATAAGGCACATCAACTGCTGACTTCATCTTCTTTAGAACAAAGCAAAGAAAGAAGAGACTTATCTGAAGTGCCCTAGTGAGGGTTCTTCTGAAACAAACAAGTGCCCCTGCAGGGAGAGAAAGAGATTTTCTTCTTGCTTTTGTTAATCTCAGTTCCCTCAAAGAGGAAAAGAGAGGAAGGGAGACAGTGCTCTGGCATGCTGGTCTGTGCTCCTCTAGCCCAGCAGCAGTGTTTCATGCTGGATTACCCTGGCTGGCAGAGGCTTTCCTGCTCTCTGCTTGGTTGGGCTTACAGCTGAGGGAGCACTCACTGGCTCCTTCAACATTTTCCTTCTCCTTCGTTCTTCCATACCTAGTGCAAAAAGGATTCAGCAGAGAAGTGTGGCCTGAACATAGGGTCAGAAAACGGACGAGGGTGGGAAATATTTTAACACATTTATACTGACATTGTCTTCTTAGAGGTTACTGTATGGACTTTATGTGGGAAAGAAAAGAGAAAAAATGAGAAGTGTGGCCTGAACATAAGGTCAGAAAATGAACAAGGGTGGGAAATATTTTAACACATTTATACTGACATTGTCTTCTCAGAGGTTACTGCATGGACTTTACGTGGGAAAGAAAAGACAGAAAAAATTGACCAGGATAAATGGCTGATATTACTGAAGTCCTTGCAGGCACTGGCTTTGACATCAGAAAAGGTGTCTCATCTGAAGGGTAAATCTGTTCATAATACCTATCAGAGGGCTGATAAATAGCAGCCAAAGTGACAAAACAATTATATAGTAATTTCCATATCCTTTGTGTTTATTTAGTAGCATATTTAATCATTTTGTAAACTATTGGTGCATCTGAGATAATGAACACTATATGGAGACAGATGAAGGGACAGTGATGATACATGTCAGCCTACAACATACACAGCAGTCAGTGCTGATCAATGAAAACACCGCTGTGATGAATCTGAAAAGGCACTCTTACAAATAGTTCTTCACTTTTCTTGAGAAATGGGTCACAGCTTCCAATAGTCCAGCTTGTCAAGGCATGACAGATGAAGTGTCACTGCATGATTAGTAATAGAGAAGGGCCATGGTTATGTTAAATAAAATCTGAACCACCATTCCTGATGCAAGCCCAGTTACTGAGTGTCTGAGAAAGACCGAGGACATGTGAGACACCCATCTTCTGTCATTCCCTATTGCATCATCCTTCACTGAACCAGTCTCCACCCACTCTCCACACTTATAATCATGTGCTTTCAGCCCTGATTACCCTGCATGTACCTTTCCTTTTCATGGGGAGGGAGCATCATGACCCTCAGGAAAAACCTCTGCTGGGTCTTGGCCCCCATCAGTTTGGAGTGGGTATCCTGCAGGACCCAGCTGCACTGGGAATATTCTTGTGTTGGCAGAGGAAGAGGTAAGAGCAGTTGTGCTTGCATGCCATGTAGTGCATGTACTGTCTGCAACCACAGCTTTCCAAGCCTGTAAACCCATGTTTGCCCCCAGGATGTGCTAAACAGCAGCCCAGGATGGAGTTTTTCAGAGAAATTTGCTGAGAAGTGGCAGAGAAGCAAAAGAGAGACACATAAGGAATTTTCTGTAGAAGGTCAACAAGAGCCAGCTGAATGACTGGCTTACCAGCAAATAGATGTCACTGAGCAGATATAAGAGAAGGGAAACCTTGAGATTAACCTCTAATAACAAGAAGTAAGAGTAGGTATAAATCTGCTTGCATTTTTTTTCCCAAGTGCAGTATATAGCACAGCTGAGACAACAGCTCAACAAATGCTGCCATCCTTAATATTGTTATTTTAAGCTAATTAAAAATTAAAATGAATGCCTTTTTTACTACTTTTTTGCTACCTTTCCTCTGCAGATCTTTCTCTTCCTTTCACATCATTAGGAAAAAATTTCCAGCTTTCAAAGAATTCATTGCCAGACTCATTTTTGACGAATTATTTCCATTTCTTATTCACTACCATCTAGCAGATTAGGCCTGAGACTTTACTAGCTTCCCATCAGAAATTAGTTCAGCTCCCCTTAAGCACCTTTGAGAATATCAGAGTAGAAGAAGTAGGTAAGATTATTTTATAAAATTTTTAGTTTATAAAAAAGGAAGAGTTGGGGAAGAGAATCTTTTAAAAGGGAATGGAAGTATTATGCTGGAAAGAAAAATGAAATATTATGAGTTTCCAGGAAAAAAAAATAAAAAAAGGAAAGCATTGAAAAACTTCTAAGATTATACAAATATCTTGCCTCTGTTCCCTCCAAATTTGAAGGACATTCTTAAATGCTGTGGAGGCACACACAGCAGTTCTGAAAGCAGTTCCCAGAGCACTAGCACACATTAATTGATAAAACTGGGAAAGAGGCATCCTACCCTGTATGATTAAGATCATGTTCTTCTGGCCCTAAGGATTTATAGTAATGAGGGTTTAAAGTGGTGTCTTGTCTCACCAGTGCTTGTCCTTGGTGCTGCATAAATAAGAAAGCCTCAGTGTTTCAAATGCAGGATAGTCATTTGAAGCGTTAGGTGCTACCATACTGACCAAATCGTTTTCTTTGAAGACACTCTTTTATACTTTTGATCAGTAAATCTAATAACTTCTTTTTCTAGAGCACTTTATCTCTCTCTAGGTCAGACTTATAAATTTTTAACTGCTTCTACTCTGTAGTCAGACTGGTAAATTTATAATTGCCTTTATGGTGCTCCACTATAGTCATCTCATGTGTGACTGTACTGGTTTCTGCTGGTTTCACAAGCTTCTTTATCTTAGTGTCATGTAAATTATGCTTTTTCTGGACATCAGCTCATAGGTTTCTGTTTTCAGAATAAGATAATCAAAGAATTAAAGTTGTCATCATGTTTATTGTTGGCATTAGATTGGTCTTCTATATAGGTGAATTCCTACTCCAACAGAATTACAACAAATAACATTTTCCCCTATGAAATATAAATACTACCTTTTTTGTCTTCCAGTGCTGAAGCCTTTTTATACATGTTTCATCTCCTCTACTTTTAGGAATTTTTTCCTGACAGATTGAAAATATCTGGGTTTGATGTCAATCTATGTGTTATCCATTTCCACAAGCATTCAAGTTACTGTCTCCAAATACTACTGTCCTCCACTTGATCTTGCAAAAGGACCTGATAGTTGTGGTCAGAAATAGCTCATATGAAGGGATTGTGTCCTCATATCCTACACTGTAACACAGAAGGCCCACTAACTGGTTTTTATCCACTGAGTTTACTCCTTACTAGCCCTTTCAATTTTTTTCTGGAGTACTTTTTTCAATTCTGCATGATCTAACAATCTGTTCTTTATTCTGTACACCATGAATAGGCCATCAGCCAATTTTGGCTCTCCTGGGAGGAAAACTATGTCTGTCTAGAAGGATAACATCTAGATTTTATAGCACCCCCCTGAATTTATTATTAAAAAAAGCAATTATTTACAGCATCATGTTAAAAATATCCCTTCTGTTATTTCAGAGTTTTAGGCAGCTCATTCCTACTCAACTTTAATTTGGTTCAAAAATTTTCTCAGTTAAAATTAATAAAGCACACAGATGCTTCTCCCTCTAACCCTCTGCCCCCAAAATATTTCTTTTCTTTCTTTTGTTCATATTTGAACATAAAGCTTCATGTCTGGCCATTGAAGAAAAGAGATCTCATAATATTTCAAGTCTCATTTGAGAACGAAATGCCATTCATGATCTTCTCTACCATAGCAGCCTGACAGGGACAGAGATGTTCTGGTTCTTTCAACCCATTCCAATGAGCAATCCCATGCTACAGCATGAAACGCTACTGCAAAGCAAAGTCAGGACAGAGAGCATCCTGTTTTTACTAGCCAGTTCTTTACTGTTTTGAAGGTGGTTAAACTTCCTCCAATAAATGTTTATTTTAGAAGAGATTATGTTTATATAAAACATTTTTAAACATCACATTTTTCCAATAAAATGAAAATATGAAAATCTATTTTGTCAACTCACTCTTTTGCATCACATTTTTTCAGTAAAGTAGTAGAGAAGCAGACAAACAAGGTGGAGGGCAGAAATGGGTGTGGAAAAAACCCGCAGCTTTGTAAAATCTCAACTGAAAATTTCTGGTTGAATAAGCAACCATTTCCGAGACCTGTGGAATAAAAATGTTGAATATTTCCAGTCATTTCCCCCTGTTTATTGTTTTTTTACTAGATCTAAGAATTTTCTCTTGGGCAATAAATGAGTTAATTCTCATTTGTTTTTAATTTCTAATGAGATAGCCTTTCTAAATGCAAATCGTATTTGTTATATAAGAAAAACCAATTCTGCAGTCAAAATAGCCTGAAAGACAGGCCAGGTATTCTTATAAAATTACTTCATTTTACTGGAAATAGTTACGCCTGGAAAGTCAAGAATAGAATTTGTCAAGAAAATCAGTCTATTCCTAGGTCTGTGACAAAGATATATATTTCCCTTTTTAAAAAACCTGTTCAACTAAAAGGCATGTGATGTCAGTAAGAGACTTAGAAGAAAAACATGCTAAATTCAAACCAAATTGGCATTTGCAGAGCATTTGTGTGGCCTGAAAAGTGGAGAAGGATGCTGAGCTCCCGCAGTCAGCTGATGGCCTGGAAGGAGATAACCCAGTCCATGAGATGTTCTGTCTGAATGAATAAGTTGTCCAGAGCAGCAGGAATTAGGCTAGGGTCAGCACTGTGCTAACTCCTCTACCCTTGGGGCTGGGGCTGGCACCTGCAGAGCATTGTCCTGCAGAGCATGGGTGCATTCCTTAGCTTGCAGCTGTCTTGGAAATGCTACATGGTGCTTTTCAGTGTGTGCCAGCCTACCTCTAGAGCTGCTGTCTTTGGAAATGCACATGTTCAGCCATCTAACTTGAATTCCTGAACCCTGATGTGATGCCACAACTCCAGTAAGTCCTAGTTCACTTCAAATTATACATACATTCCTGAGTTTTAACATTCCTTTCAGCAAATGCATCACTTGAAAAGTGGATGTTAAGCCAGAAAGACACAAGCCAAACCTACAGATTTCATATCTCAGTGGAAATTTTTCAACTAACTCTGTGCTCCTCCTGGCACATATGCATGTCTCAGCAACATTCAGACGTTATCTTGAATTTTATGTTTTGACTAAGGAGAATATTATAGCATTTGATTTGGAAATCTGAGAATTTATCTGACACGGGAAGCAGCAGCTCCTCAGTGTTCTTAAGGTCCCATTCTCCCCTCCTTAACAAAACCATCACAGGACCAAATAAGCAAAGTAAACTGAAATAAAGATGTATTAAGAGTACCATCTACCAATTACTGTGTCTGCAGCTTCTACAAATGAGCCAGTATCAAGTAAAACTCTGCAACTACAAAAATGTGGAAGCTGTTGTGATGTGTGAGAATGGAGGTACCCCGCCAGGTTCCTTGAAAGGTTCCACAGTTGCCAGGCTCTGCAGGTGTCCCTAGACAGGAAGACATTGTCAACTGTTGTATTTAGCTTGCCAGTGGGTGTCAAACCTCTGATGTCCCCTTGGCTTATTTGTAGTTTGTTATAGTGATACACCAAGGATGTACAGGCAATTTCTCTTCAGCAGCCAGTCTCCTTCCTATCCAGGACTGCATGGAGGTTTTGGGGTAACTGTTGAATGCCCCTGAACTTACCTTTCACTTTTCTTTCAGTGAATCTGTATACCCACTCTAGCATACCAATTCAGTTTTGTAGGCTATCTAAAGTCTCTTCCAAGGAAAGAAAGATCATAGGGTGCTTTTCTTTTTTTNTAAATTGTAGCAGCTCCTTATATCCTGAATGGAAGCATAATTTTGTGGGATCCTTGTTTCATCCCCTGACACTTAGAAATCCAGGTATCACCTTCTGTTTTTCTCAAGGCCCCAATAACTTATTCATATGTCCAGTTTGGTTCTATATTCTAAAGGCTAAAAAGCCTGTAATTCAAAACAGTGTTTCTTGGGAAGAAGAAAAGTCGACAAGAGAGTGACAGCTCTCTAGGACAGTAGGTGCTAAAAGGTCTGATATAATGGCATGAAGAGAAAATCCTCTGGTTTTTCTTTTCTCCCTAGTCATCTGTGCACTTTCTGTAAAACTAAAATGCTTTGTGCCTCCTCCCACCAGCATAGTATCTGTGTACCAAATAGAGTACAGGTCTGAGACATGGAGTTATTTAAAACCTCTGAGCCTGAAAGTTCAATTCATTCTTGTCTGTTTTGAAAACCGTATTTTGCAGGAAAGATGGAAAGTGTTCCATCTGTACAATAAAGACAGAAACCAAGAGGAATATCTGCTACCATGCTCTGAGCTTTCCTTGTCAGATGAAGAAGCATGAGCAACAGAGTGTATGAACAAATTCAGAACGAAAAACTATTCTTCACTCTTTTACCATAGACTATCCTCTGGCTTTAGCATATGGCCAGGATATCACACAGAACAACAGTTTCTTAATATAGATTAGGAGCAGCACTGAGCCAACTGCAGTTTCAAATCCATCTGCCCATGCAAAAATAGTTTTTCACTGGGATCTTCCTTCTAATGCTGAATTATTTCTGCCCACAAACACCTTCTTCCCAAATAACTTATGAAACAATGCACTTCAGAAAAAAATAAAAGGAACAGAGGGCTGCTGCTACCCAGTGTCCCTACAGTGGCCTGTCATTAGGCATGAGGCTCACAGACTTCCAGGGTCCTGTCAGGATAACTTTATAATGCTTATTGTCATTGTGTTGATTCTGCATTCTGTGAATATCCATATGCAAGCTTTCTCCTGTAATCAGATTTATCAGAGCAGAGTAGTGTCTATGCAGAGTCCTGCTATGTGTAGTCTGTACATTCAGCATATTTGCAAAGACCTATGGCACTCCTCAGACCTGCATCCACTAGGCCATTTCTTAATTTTCTTGTTGCCTATCCAAGATTTCTGTTTTTAAGAGGGAAAAAAGTTGTTCTAGCTTTTTTGGGTGCTGGGGGTTTTCCTCAATCTGACTGTTTATTGTTCTGTGGGATCTTCCTGTTATTCTTCCCAGACTTCTGATATTCTTACTCAAATTTTCTTTTTTGCATAATAATAAAAGTACATTCACCATATTTTCAATCTCTTCAAATCATTAGCAGCTCAAAACTAACTACATTCCCTTCCAACAGAAACAAGACTTCTTCAGCAATTTGTCATAAGTTTAAATGTTTCTTCTCTAAATTGTCTGATGAAAACATTACTCATATTTGTAAAAGGGAGTGAGGGTGTGGGATTAGACAGTTTAATATGACTGCTTTCTCTTCTGCCTTTTGAATTCAATAGTGCAGATCAGGCACTGCACTGCAGCATGCTTCCCAAAACTCACAGGAGCCCAGCTCTCATCTCTCTTGTTTTTGCTGTCTGTTGGTTTAACTCCATGCAAACCTAAGAGATTATACCAATAAAAACTTGAGATGACACATTAGAGAATCAGGTCTATAATAATTTGATTTTTAAAAAGCCAAATCCTTTCCTAACCCTGTTCAAAGCATTCAGAACTGGTTTTAGCCATTCTTCCAAATTATTCCCTTCAATTTGGAGCCTGCTGTTGAAGTACCCTGTATATAGCTCAGCCACTTCTGTGCTTTTGCTGCATTTTAGTGAGCTGCCTATCATATATATCACTCCTAGAATATAGAAAAAACTTTTTGGACAGGCAGAAATGAAGCCATATAAGCTGAAGTGGCTTTCTGAAGTTTCTTACTCATAGGTAAGTAACTATAAGGAAATTGAGATTGAAATCAAATACTACATTAACAAGTTTACAGCCTATGTAAATCATAGCTGGCCATCACCCATTAACTCAAGAGTATCTATTACAGAATCCTTGGACTTTCAAAAAAAAAGTTAGAAATGAATCAGAGGCTCAAAGTGCTTTTTGGTAATTAAATCATTGTCTAGATGCACATTATGGATTCATCAAAGAAGGATGAGATTTATGTTTTCCATTAGCTGTTGAAATGGTCCATTAGCTGTTCTTGGTCCCCTACAGGAAAACTCGTGAGTAAATAAAGGTAAATTGCTGTAGACTGTAGCTCACTTTACTCTTCACTGAGTAAAAAACTGGCTGGATGGCTACGCCTAGAGAGTGGTGCTGAGTGGATTTCCAGCTAGCTGGTGGCCAGTAACAACTGGTGCTCCCCAGGGACCATTGGAATATTCCACGGTAAAAAGAACTGAAAATGTACTTAGCTATGTACATGCTTGGCAAAGAGCAGATTTAACTCGAGAGCAAAAGTTCAGATGGACACAGCCAGGAGGGGATCTGAATCCCCACCATGCAGGTGGTTCACTCTATTGCTACTGGACTCAATTGGAAGCACCTTTGAGGACACTTCAATCCCATGACTTATGGAGTTTCCTGGGCTGCACTCAGTCAGTCTTAAAAGAGAGCTTAGGAAAGCCATTTACTTAGGACAAAACAGGGTAAAGCAAAGAGACAGTAGGTTTTGCCTTAAAACTTGTTGATATAGACTCTGCTATATTTCACAGAATTACAGAGCAGTTGAGGTTAGGAAGGAACTCTGGAGATTCCCTGGTCCAATCCTCCTGATCAAAGAGGGCCAGCTTAGAGCTGGCTGCCCAGGACCATGTCCAGGCAGGTTATGAACCTCTGCAAGGATGGACACTCTGCAACTTCTCTGGGCAGCCTGTATGACCTAGAGGAGTTATTTCTTAGGTTATATATAGATTCTTAGAAGCACATCCAATTTTTCTCTCCAAGGATGATATAAAGAGGTTTCTGGTTTATCAATCATTCAAAAATATATAGAACCATACTCTGAAAATCCAATTTTTACCCAAGCTGACAATGTGCAACCATTTTGACCAGCCTTTCAGTGTTTTCCATCATATTCACTCAATTATGCACTTTTTTTCCACTTATCTTGTCAACCAGTAATTTTTTAGATACTCATCTTTCTCCTTAGTGATTAAATACAGCCATTAATGAAAGATTTGCCAGAATAAAAAGTGAACAATTACTGCTCTGTACAAAAGCTAAAAAGAAAATTTCTTAAACAGCTAAAGTACATGGGAACTGTAAATGTCAGTCTTCTGCAAAATAAAGATAATTACAGCAAGATATGCACTCTTGCCCGTTTTTAATGTGAGGCCTGAAAGAGTGATACAAAGCTTATGCTTTTCATCTAGGTTCTTAGACCCTTCATTTTCCTTCTTTTGATGCATCTTCTCACGGTGAGGCAGCTCAGCCTCTGCCTCACCAGCTGCAGTGCTGGCTCTAAGCAGGGAGAGCCCTCCACTCCAGCATCCACCCAGCCTGATTCCAGCTCTGTTTGATCTTTCTTTTCCTCTTTGTGTCTCCAGGCATTCATAATACCTCTTACTCCTAGGGCTATCTACATGTTCTGGTTGCTTAGAAACCATTCCTGAATGGCTACAGAGGATTTTTAAAAATTGTCTTCGATAATTCTCCCACCTCTTTTCTCATAGTGGAGTACTGTTTTAAGTACTGTAAGCAATCCTTTTTAATTTTCATTTTCATTATGTTTAATGTGGTGGTTCTTAGGTTGTCCTCTGATCTTACAAACACCACACTTTTTTGTTTTGCTTTCCTTTTCTTTCACCTTTATGGTCCAATGTAACTTTCAGTGCCACAGTTCTATAGTATCCTTCCGATGCAGAGCAACTGAAAAAGTCATCACAGCCAGAGCTCTGGAAACAGGATTTGTCTGAAGGGACAATGCAAAATCACAAAGGTCTAATCCTAAAAATGTCATAAGAGCATAAAAAAGAGCTGCTTCCTTTATCCATGCTAAATTGATGATGTCGTCAAATGCAGAGAACTGCAGGGCCCTCCCAGGTGCTTCTGAGGCTGAGAAAAAAGAAGTGTGATGAGGTCTTACCAAATTAACACCTTTATAAAGATAAAAGGCCAAAATAGGTAGCAGATCCATTGTGAAAATCCAAATAAGAGCAGAAAAAGGCAAAAAGGCTCTTTGTCTTCACAATTACTTAAATGGACAGAGCATAATTTATCAGTAGCCCTATAGCTACACTTCTCTTTTTTATGGACACCATAAAAAATGCATATTTTATGCTGTATATTGATTTTCAATATTCTGATACAAAATAACCAATGTTATATGTCCTGCATGGGATCTTGCAATATATTTTATTAAATCTGTGGACAGAGTTAATATTTTCAAAAAGACAACACATTTGTTTCATTTTCTGGAACTCTTGAATCTATACCCATATTTCCTATAATTCCCTGGGTCAAATATAAAATTTATTACATTAATTTGCACTACTAATGCGTGTCTGAGTCTTTTGGATATTCTAGCTGACTGCCTAAAAGATTCTGTGAATAAGGAAGCAATAACTTACTGTGAATAACTGGCTATTTTGATTGTCCTACGTAACCTGGATCACAAACTCTTTGGTAGCTGAGCAAGTAACTTCCCAGTTGAAATGGCTGTGGAAAAGTTTCTGGTTAAGACTAAGAATAGTGACTGTTGTCAGCTGTGCACCTGCCTTATCATCCTTGCCTGGAGTCTGATCTGTCCCAGCATTCTGGCACAGGTCATCATCTGATACTCGATAGTTGTAAGTGCTGAAGGATCTGCAGATCGACAGACTTGTGTGAAGGTTCATGAAAACACCTGGTTGGGCTAGTGCAAGTCAGGGCTAGAACTCCCTCTCTTTAATGAACACTAAGATACGGTATTATTACGGTATTATTTTGTTATTTTTCTCATTGGTGTTTTATGGTATTCCAAAACCAAAACTACTGTGTTAGCTGTGAAGCTTCAAGAGCTCTGAAGTTAGATTTAGATAGTTTTAAAAAATTAGTTGGAAAAGTGAAGCTATTAGCGCTAAAACCAGAAGCGTGTTTGACACCCCTCATTATGATTACAGAGTCTATATCCCTGCCTGGAGGTAGTAATGTCTTCAAGTGAACTAATGTCTTCAAGCATGATGAACCCTCACAAAGGGTCTCCCAGACTGCTCTTACGCTGCTGTGATTTTCCATCCTGCAAGATCTGCTTCCATGAGCTACAAGAGAGAGAGTGTGACTCTTCTGTCCTTCCTCTGGAAAGTCACCTATGTCTTGCACAGCAGAAGAGCAGGGAACAGCCCTTGATACAGAGGAATGTCCTTCTCCCTGCCATCTGAACATAAAAATCTCAGAAGCTCTTATTTCTACCACTCTTCAAGTGATTCTATTGCTGCATCATGCCCCTATCTTAAAAGAAATGCTTATAAGCAGAATGCATTCAGGCTTTTTAATGTGTACATAAGCATCAGTTTAAGCATGGTGAACTTTTCAATAGATCTGAGAAGATTCAATGGTCACCTTGCTGTTTTGGCTTAGTCCTGTAATCCTATTACTTCTCCTACTTTTTCTGCTAACATTTTAAAGAGCAGCTAAGTGCTTACATCTCAGTGTCCTATATGCTGGGGAAGGAAGGAGAGGGAGGGAAAACCATTTATTTTGCTGCCTTTATTCCCATGAGAACAACTAATCACGTGGGAGTAGAACAACAAGTTCTGCTAGGCACACAGAATCTGCTTATGAGACATCTCTGCATGCTCTTGAGGTTTCATTAGCTTAAAGTGGATTTTTTCCACTCCTCCAGATCATTGTTATTTCAAAACCAAATTTATTCAAACTAGGGAAAGACACATCCCCTCAAGTATGTCAACTTCAAACTCAAGCACAAAATGTACTATATGGATTTTTTCAACTATTAAAGTACGCATCAGTTACAACAATGGGTTATGGAAAACTCTCTTTTCCTGCTGTAGGGAATGATAATAATTAGTGTGATTTCTGTCATCCTTCTAAGACACCTCTGAACCAGGAGTTATTATGGAGAAATAATTGTTCTGTACAGGCTGTCTTGCAAAAAATAACCAGTTCCGTGTTTGTTATACGATAGTTTAGGGAGACAGTAACACAATAGCTACACCCAATGGCAACTTCACTAACAGCTAGTTTTCAAAAACTAGGATTTTATTACCAGGGACTCAACAAACAAGGTCAAATATAAATACTAAGGCCAGTTTAACAGTCATTTTTTCATTAAGATAAATGCATTTTTAAATGGTGATACATTGAGTAATCTTTGATAATTCAATTTTTTCTTGCAAATTATCTTTTAAGGCACAACAGTGTTGTACTTTTGCCTGGTTTATTATTTTCACTCAGACTAACATACTAATTGAACCACTTACTCTTCTCCTTACAAGATTCTCAGGTTTTGATATGTCTGTTCCATTGTTGTGACAAAAGTAGCTTTCAGATTATTAACCACAGGAAGTGGTGCTATGTTACATTCTGGGTTTGCAAAGAAAACTGGAAGTGATGTTCTAATGTGCATAAAATATGTCTCCGGTTCTGCAGAACGACATGTTAGCCTCTGAGACTAGAGAAACCAATAAAAAAGATAAAGAAAGGAGCCCAGTTCTTGGCTTCTAATTTTATTAGGAAAATGTTTTTTCCTACTGCAATGTTAGAAAATTTTCACAGAAGTTTAAAATTTCCATTTTGCTTTAAGGATAATGAAAAACCATATTACATCATTGCTCGGTAGGTACAGAATTATACATTGAGTAGAAAGAAGTCTATTTGGGAGCTTTGCTACTAATTGAACCAGACAAAGGAAAAATAAAGTGAAGAAAATCGTAGTCTGAAATTTTAGAGTCAACAGTGCATGGGACACAATTTTCACATCATGAAATTAACGTCAAAGCAAGACCTGAGAAATAGGAAGAAATAAAACAATGGACTTGCAATCAATGCTTCTGGTGAAAACCAGAGATCTCCATACTATGATTTTTCTAAATTTTATTTTTGCATCACAGGTACTTAAATTTTGATGGATTAACTTTTCCCTCAAAAGAGGTGGCAATATATTGAATTTCAGTTAAGTTTCATTACTAGGAATTTTTGGGTAATTCCTCTAAAATTTAAGAAATGAAAGGGTAGAATTTGCAGATGTCCGTATAGTTTCTAAACTTGTTTAGTTCATAGGTGCATTTTCCAGTCACATTCTGCACTGGTGTGAAAGAAAAGGGATCCATGAGCTGCATCATGCTTTTCAGAGCCATGAAATTCAATGGAGAACTGATACCTGTCCCCTGCTCCCCTGAGCAGCTCCGATGCATGACATGTTGCACACCACAAAAACAACGGTGATGTTCCTTCTAGACTCATAAGAAGAGTTGCTCCTCCTCTGCAGCAAACACCCTAGGATATAATGAAATATAAGGGCAGAAAAGGTGCAAGGGGATCTTAGGTATGGGATTATCCAATTTGCTTCCCCCATTCCACTACTCTAGGAAGAACCCAGTCAGATGCCAAGAAAACCGAAATGACACAGAATGATTGAGCACAATTCATCACTCAAATACACCAACATGTTATCTCAGCTTCACTTAAATAGGCTTAGAGGGGCAGCAAAGCCTCTGCTAAAATCATGTGGATATTTTCCTTTGAAAAACATCTTCATCATCGTAAAAAAAAAAAAAAGCCTTCATCATTGCCTATGGAAATAAAACACCCTCACTGATTCAAGGCATCTTTTCACACTCAGCCTACATATTTGTTCAAATTTTGGAACTGCTCTTTGGTTTCATAGCTTGAGGTTCAACCCAGCTGAATATTCCCCATGTGGAAAACTTAAGTCCAAAGTTACTTCCTTATTAGCAAAACTGTTTTTAGTGAGAATCTTGTAGATTGTACTATTTAACCATATGTAAGAGCCTCCCACACCACATTCCCTAATCAAAGTTCTGCTAAAACTAGTTATGCTGATTGCAATTTGCTTAAAGGACTGTTAAAGGTTGCTGGAAGATGTCAGTGTCTATTGCTGGAATATATGCAATAAAGGACCAATGAAAGGCAAAAATACAACAGGAAAATTTCAAATATAAAACGGTGTAATCAGAAATCCCTGTTTTAACATAAAAACAATAGCATAAACAGGGTTTTAATTTCCTGCATACAGTAAACAACTTGTTACAGAGAAAGATCCCTGAAAAAGCAGTTTTTTCTCAAGATTTATCACCAGTGTTAGCAGACACCTTGCAAGGGTGGCTTCTGCTCACACAGCAGTGTCCTCATAAGCAAAAGAAGCAACTTGGTTCTACTACGCACATATGTTCCCCATGCCAGGATCAGCTCTTCTTCGGTGCTTGCCATTTATCCAGAAAAATGGGAGGAGTCTCTGGTAAGACTGATGACACCTCAATGCCTCAGTTTTAAATGCAGAGCACCCAGAGATTACCCTATCACTGATGTGGCCAGCACAGCTTCACTTGAGGCTCTTTCAGATCCTCAATACAGAATTCATGCAGAGAAAAAAAATAAGAAAAAATGTAAAGGATCCTTTTGAAGGAGAGGTGGCAGGGTTTTAGATTAAGCTCATCCATCCAAGCTGATACTTACCTTCCCTATAAAGAAGCTGATGTCTTAACAGAAAAATAACTCCAGCATTAAAAAGAACAGAAAGGACCCTGAGCTCACTCTGGAAAAGTTTCCAGACAAAGACACGGTTGTGGTAAGTCCATGTCATAGTCCTTTCCCTACTGAAATTAATTAACTCCTAGAAGCACAGTTTTTAGGGAATTAGGTCTGACAAATCAAAATGCCCCATTCTTGCACTTACTGAAGACAAGAGAAGAATTACTACTGACTCTGAGACAGGGATTTTTTGACTCATCAAGCTTAAATATCAGTTTATATATGCAGCTTAGCATATTGGCTATGATTAACCTATTTGCTGACTCAGGGAACAAAGCAGCAGCATGAGCAAATGGCAGTCCATGGGCATGCCCTGGTTTTACCTCTTTTTCCACCTTTACTTCCTTGCACACCTCCAGATTCATCCTGGCAACCAAAGGCCCCTTGTTTCAATTTTTTGGCAAGCCTTCTTATTTATGGTGTAAAGGTCTTTAGAACTGAGACCACACCCTAAGACCAAATTTCTCTTGAGTTGCAGCAATCCATGGGCATGAAGGGTATTTTACAAGCACATGAAGTGACAGCTCCATAACCTAAATATCTGACTTTTTATAGCTGGCTTCACACAGCAAGGGCTACAACAGGTAATGGCAGGGTTGAAAAGGGTATGAGAGGACAGAATTACAAGCAGGGAAGACACTGAGATGGGCTTGATGTTATGTGTTTACTGTGGGAAGGAAGTTTTTGGGAGACCTTGCAGGCACACATATATGGGATTTTTTTTCCCCCCAGCATATAACATAGGCTGATTTTTGTAGTACTCCTCAATCAAGAGTAAATTAACATTTCCTGGGTAAAAACTGTGGAGGGTTCACATTTAGCCATTTATTTCATTCACTTAAAAGGGTAATTAATTCATAGATACCACCACTTCCTTCAGGCTACTTTTTAGCATGAAACTAATATAACTGGTACCATCAAATAAGCAAAATCATTTCTCTGAACTGTTTTATTTTTGAGGAGGTGGCTGGGGAATAGACAAAGATCTGAGTCAGCCCCACACATCCCTGCTGGCTGTTTGGTCAGCCTCATTTCACTATTTGTCTTTGTGCCTGGCTGCTGCAGGATGTAACACCTCACTTTGTCTAGAAAGTGAGCGAGCATTCAGAATACCTTACTCCCAGGCTGCAGCTCCTGGCAAAGTCACCTTCATGCCACATAACTTGCAGGTAGGAAACACTGCACAGGGACTGCAGCTTAAGAGGGAAGTCCCCAAAACCACTTGCCCCAACTCCTACACTATCTTGTAGATAACTACAGGATAAGATTCTACTTGAGATCAAGTGGTTCATGAACTGTGTCCTGTTAGTTGTCAGGATAATAAAGACCATTACAGCCTTATGATTTAATTTTTTGCCTATCACAGAATGTGACAAAAGGCCAACTTTCCTCTTCTGAGGCTACTTTCTCCTGTGCTCCTCCTCCAACCAAGGGAGAAGGATGCTCCTATAAATAGCTATGAGTTCAGACTCCTTCTGTATCTGATTCATTCAGTCTCCTCTGACTATAATGAGAGCCCAGTGAGATTAGCCCCATAAAGTTAATAGCTTTTGCAAGAACTTCTTAAGCATGCTTTGTTGTCTATTACTGAGCTCAACAACTCACTGAAGTGAACATTCATTTCAGAAAGGCATCTGCTCTTGAACTGAAGGCACTACAGATAAGATTATCTGATATCTTTATCTTAGACAGCCACCCTCACTTTGCTTTCTAGTCCTTCTAGAAAAATAGGGCATGCAAAAATACTTTGGAGAAATGGTACCCTGGAGTGCCTTGAACATAAGGGATCACTTTCAAAGCCTCAGATAAGATGAGTCCACCTCAAATAATGCTGAATACACCACTGCTTCCCTGCTTTCATTATCCCTAAAATTTAATCTTCTTTTTTCACCTGGTTGGAGATTTTCCCTGATAACCAGAGAATCACAAGCAAGTAAAATATCATCTTTCAATTAAAAAAAGAGAGAGAGAGGCTTCTAGCCCATGTATCTGTGCAGACATGCTCATAAACATAAAAAAACATGTCCTACAGTCTCATAATTTAAAGTGGAAGTTTAAAATGTCAATACATTTTGAAACTAAATCTCATTATTTGCAGACCTTCCTAATCTTCGAGCAGTTAAGGTTGACAACACTGTAAATAGCAGCTTCTGGCCAAAAACACAAGGCAAATTTTAAAACTCAATGCAGAATGACACAAAAGATAAATAAAGATGACCTTAAACTTCTGTCAAAAAGTTCATAAACAAGATAAGCCATTCAGGAGAAAGGTGTCATATTTGAAATATCTGCTTACACCATAAAACAATCTTTCAGATCCACAAGGCAGATTAGGAAAGAGTAGTAATACATTTCCACCATCTGCCCCAGTGGAATGAAAAGAGAAACATAAGACTTTGTCAACAGATCCAGAAGAATTTCCAAACCTACAGTCTGCATAGCAGGTGAAAGAATTTAAGTTTGGGCTGAGTCTTCAACAAAAGCCATTACCATGACCAAAAGCTTCTTGCAGTCAAGTTCTCTTTGCAGAGAATCTTTGCTATTGACAGCTCATTCCCAGAATCATTCCACCTGGAGCTCTAGGCTTTTCTTCTCTCAACCCAAATATTACCCCTAGCCCAAACCCTAAATGAACCAAGTAGATTGCCTTCTTTCAAACCCACACTTCCCATATTATCTCTACTATGCCATCTTTGTGCAGACCAGGTGTATAGATTTCATGAAGGAGCTGGGAAAGCAAACTGCGGCATGTCAGGCTCAGCTCCTTATTTCAATTGCCCCATCATAGTTACTTGTCATACACCTGGCATTGGCTTCTTCCTGGTACTTGTACTGCCCTATTCAGCAGATCTTATGTGTCTCCTTCAGTAGTCTTGTATGATCTAACCCTCCAAGTTTCAGTTTCCAGGTGTGTCAGATAAGAAGATCCCCGATGTACATCCAGGTTCTCAGAGAATTAGGTTTTAAGACAACAGGACAAGCTTTAAAGTTCATTTACATAAATATAAATAGCTCATCCTGAGAAGGTAGGCAGGGGAAGCCTGCACTTTGAAACTCATTAATTAGATTTGCAAGAAGTCTTTCTTTAGAAGAATTCAAGATTTTTTTTTCTTTTATTTAGCATTGATTCATTGATTTGTCAATCATTACCATGCACCTAGACTGCATTTTCAGGACTTTTCCTTTGAATAAGGTAATTAATAGGTATTTAGAAATTAAGAAAAGTATTCTTAGACACAGATCACTCTATAAGCCTGAACTTTGACATGGTCATCACATACACAGAATAGAAATGTGTTTCCCATTAAGTGCTTTCATCTACCACCTGCAATGAAGGATAAGACACGAAAGAACTGACTAAGACATTGCCTTCTCAGATGCAAAGCACTGATCCTTCAGATGTTTACTTTAGTTGGCAATACCAAATCATGACCTTGAATCCCTACAGAATATATTTTAAATTGGTATACTGGGTCTATTTGAGATGGGGTTAATTTCCTTCATAGCAGCCATATGGTGCAGTATTTTGATTCTGCAATTTAAGCAGTGTCAGTAATGCACCCATGTTTTAGCTATTTCTGAGCAGGGTTTGCTCAAGGCTGCCTCTGTTTCCCACTTTGCTCTCCCAGTGAGTAGGCTGGACAGCTGACCCAGATTGACCAATGTGGTATTGCGTGTCATGCTCAGAAATAAAAACTAAGGGGTGGATGGTTTAGGGAAGCTAGTCATTGCTTGGAAACTGGCTGGGAATTAATTTGCCTTTGGGAGGCAGTGAGTGACTGCCTTTATATTACTAGTTTGTTTTTTATTTCTTCTTACTCTAAGTTTTTTATCTCTCTTTATGTCAACTCATGAGTTTCCTCACTTTTTGTCTTCATATTCTCTCCCCTATCCCGCTGTGGGAGCTAAGCTGCCAGCCAAGGTCAAAACAATGTAATTGGGATGAATTTGAGCCAGGGGAAAACCTAGCTCCTTCTCAATCTTCCTGCAATGATGCTTTTTGCCTTCAAAAGAAGTCAGAAATTGTCCAAAAATAAAAAAGTTGTGGTTTGCATGTGTTCACATACACTTGTTGAATGCAGGAACTCGACCTCAACTACTGTAGGAGACAGTCTTACACCGTGTGGACTTGTGCATAACATGAATCCAAAGCAAATAATATGTACTGTGTGCTCTTCACAGCCTACAGAAAGTTGAAGAAAAACTTCTAAAATATTCCAGTTGTATCACATGGACCACTGTCTAAAGTACATGTGTTGATGCTCGGTAGTAGGGGAATTCTGGAATGACCACATCCTTGGAAAAACAGGTTATGTATCATGATTAGACCATGGCAATGACACAGACCAATGGAGTTTCTCTGGTGACAGTGCACCCACATGGTGTTGGTGGGGTTGGTTCTACTGCTGTCTTCACCCTGGGCTGTGTGATGAATCCAAGCATGTCATGTCACCTGCTTTTGCTGCTTCCAGGCACAAACAGGGGCCATAACCTCCATTGCACACTGCTCTGGTGCCTTAAAGTGTCCTGGGCACAGCAGCCCACCTAGGAACACCTGCTGTGCATTCATGGCAAATGACAGTGCCCTGGCTGGAGGTGTTGCTGGCCAAGCAGAGGCTGAGGAGCAGCCATGGGGATGGCAGTGGTCACAGGGAGGCTGTGAGAGAGGCCAGACCCCACAGAGGGGACAGGGCAGCTGTGCCTGGTGAAGCAGCCTCTTAGGAGGGCCAACAGAGGTCCAGAGGTGTAAGGAATGGCATGGGAGGGAGTCAGGCACTGCAGGGAGGCAGCAAAGGCAGGTCCTGCATGGGGAGACTGAAATGAGGGCCACGAGGCCTGCAAGGACTATGGGAAAGGGGTTCATGCTGACAGGACACCAGCAGGGTCCACACTCAGCCAGGGCCAGGCCCTGACCCACACCCAGACAGGCAATGACCCACACCAGCCCAGCACCTATGGCCAGGGTGACACTGAGCCATCGGTGTCACCCTGTGCCAGCAGGGACCCTGGCATCCTTCGAGGCGTACCCAGGGTCCCTGTGTCATGGTCTGTCCCCCACCAGGCAGCACTGGCTGAGAAGTGCCAGCCCCACGGTGTAACCTGGCTCTGCTCTTGCGAGGATGTTTCTGTTCAGGGAGTAAGGAGAAGAAATTAAATGTAAGGGTCACGTACAAGTGTTGGTTTGCCTGTGGTGCTGTCACACGGATGTACAGCCCAGCTCTGTAGAACCTTCTGTGAAGAAGGACACAGGGCTCAGCCCGACAGTCAGGAAGGATGGGCTCGTTGTCATCGCCATCACTGCACACAAGGAAGGTTTTGCTCCTTCTTCCACGCACGAGCTGCAGGACAGAAACAGGTCTGAATTTACTGACAGCTGAGTGCAGAGGCTCTTTAGCCACTTTTACCTTGACCCTCAGTGCCTAAACTGTTTCATTTACGTGGTCTGTGACCACAAATGACCGCGCAGAGCTCGGAGCTTTTCCCTTCTCCGCGGCCGATGCCTGTCTCAGACAAGCGCAGCAACAGCAACATCTAGTGGGAAGTGGGATGGTGGCTGCAGCAGAGCAGAAACCACCTCCCAGGCAAGGACGGATAAACCAGGCACAAATGGTCAAGGTTAGAAAGTACCAAACAGGAAAAATGTCTGCAACAATTTTTATTTCAAAGTTTTATCAGGTTTTCATGCAGACGTGACATATAGGATATATACATCTCTCTCAAAAATAAACTAGTCTTTACTTGTTCTTTGCTTAACACGACTAATACTTATTACTTCAAACACCAATTGATTTGATGACAATATATTTATATCCTGTTTAGCATGCTTAGATTTTACACATCAGAAGCATAACAGCAGAATTTCAAGGGAAATTATACATGCAATTATGGTTTTGTTAGGTACTCAGTCAGTAAATGATGCCTTAAGCATCAGAGAAACATTAGATGTACAATAAGACATTCAGTTCCCCTGCAAGGACAGGAATCTACCTTGTCTTTTCTATGCAAGTTTCAAAACAATTCAATTTTTTTTCTCTTTTTCCCTTCTGGCACAAGTCTTAGGTTTCATATGCCAAACAACCATTGTTGAAAAGAGGTGATTTTTTAATTAAAACATGCACTTAATCTACATCTCCTCATTGCCATTGTACTGAATTTGGCTGGGATGGAGTTAAGTTTCCTCGCAGCAGCCCATATAGTGCTCTGTTTTAGATCTGTTACCAAACCAGTGTTGATAACACAAGTATGTTTTAGCTCTTGCTGAGCAGTACTTGCACAGCAGCAGAGCATTCTTTGTTTCTCTCTCTGACCCCACATTGAGTAACCTTGGAGTGGGAAAGGGGGTGGGAGAGGACACAGCAGGTGCACAGCTGACCCAAACTGACCGGAGGAATATCCCATATCATGAAACTTCATGCTCAGCAGTCAAAAACATAGTCTTTCCAAGGCAGCTGGTCCTGAGAGAGTTGCTGGGCAGCAGTCTGCTGGTGGGAAGGGGTGAGTGATTGCCTTTGCCTCTCTTGGAGTTTTTTTATTTGTCTTTTTTCCCCTCACCTCTTTCTTTCACTTGTTAAAATGTGTTTATAATGACCCAGAAGGTATTTATGGCCTTTCCTCATTCAATTGTCTCTCTCACACTGCTGGGGGCAGGGAGTGAGCATGCAGTGGGTCTGTTGTGCGATTGCTGGTCAGTGTAATCCACCACAACCAAGCTTCCTTTGCTTAATATCCTGTTCTAAATATGCACATTACACCGAGTACAGAACTATCAAGAGTGATATTTCACAGATTGCTGTGATATTGCTGTGAAGTTCCCAATTTTCACAAGTTAAACTATATACTAAAGGAAATACAGCATCATTTTTCATATCAGCTTACCCAGAATATTTCTGATGTCTTAGCTTCTTCATGAACTTATCCCTTTGACACTGCCTTGCCCTTGAATTGATTACTTACAACCAAAGTTTCCACTCCCCGAAATTATCACAACAAAACTCAGTCTGGATTTGTGTTCCCCCAAGTCCACTCCTCATCCATGATGCTTTTTCCATGAAGTACATTTTTCATAGATGAGAAGAACCACAGCAAAAGGGCATCTTTTCCCTCTATTCAGTTTCTGGTTAGAGAAAAACTGTCTTCAGCAGCAAGGTTCCTCCTGAAATCTGGTATATGTAGGCAACGCATATACAGAAACCCAGTGCTTAAATCCTAAGGAGGGTATACAATGAGTGTGTTTATTCCTCTAATAGCAAATCATATTGCTAACCCCTTCCAGACCTTGTGTAAATGCTGTTCTACACCCTGCACCAATGTGTGTCACAAACTGTAGCAAAGCAAGGAGACTTAATTCATTTGCTAGGTTCTTTTTTTCTTTTATTTCCTATATCAACTATCATTCATTCCTATGCTTTAGGATGGAATTACAGGTTCAGAAGAGGCTTATCACAAGAAGTTAGAATTTTTTCTGTGCTACATCAGTCCACAGGGAATGTGAAGAAACTGGGAACTCACTACAGTGAACACTTATTTTTCAAGAAGCAAACAGAGTACAAATTGAAAATTGTCTTGTCAGTACTGTGTTAACATTGGAAAAAATAGGGGTAAAACATGAAGCAGAGACTGTGAACAGATAAGGAAGTATAATCTCTCCTTGGAAGACTTATTTTCATAGGTAATTTCTTGTGGAGTACATGTTAATTAATTTTTCCCACTCTCAGACAAACAATCCATATGTGTTCACCACCTGGTGTTTCTACTGACAATGTATCAGCTTACCAAAGGGATGACTGCTCCAAATAAAAACTAAGTGGATGGTGTGTTTAATTTTCCCACTTATGCATGCAAGATGGCAGAAGAAAGAAGAGAGAATTATTTCCTTCCTAAAACAGCATCATAGAGTTTTCCAGTCCTCTTGACTTGAATCACTCCAAAGCCAGCTGCCTCCAGGAGCTTGCTGTACTCTGTCTGCTCTTTTCCTTTCTGTCTGGACCAACATATTCATCGAATACAGTTGGGTTTCTACAGGCCCACTCTTATCTTTATTCAGAAGTGATTCAACCAGCAGCACTCCACCACCTGGTGGAGAGAAGAGAAAGAAAACATGCCCCAAGCAATAAAAAGCAGCCTCTACATTGTCATATTTCAGCATCACAGAAGACAATGAAAGAGCCAAAGCATCAGAGCATGTCTTTGCTTGGCTGTGTAGGTACTGATATCCCAGGGCAGAAGGGGCTGCTCCCACTGGGATGGAAATTTCCCATTTTTCCCAGCTGAAATTGGCAGGACCTTACTGGTTTTGCTCAGAAGATGACTCTGTAGGCAGTGCTTTCAAAGCTCCTAGGGGTCAATGTAATGCTTAATGGGATTTTTCGATGATGTATACACTTGTCTAACAGCACAGTGTTGTGGCACATATCTGATATTCCTTCTGAAAGTAGTTATTTTTAAAATAACATACCACAAAAGATTAAAGTGTTAAAAGTGTTAATCCTTCTGAGAAAAATGCCTTCTAAAGAGCTCACACAATTTCCTTATAAAAAAGGCACAAACATTGGTAGACATTAGATAACCACTCTCTTAGATTTCATTATCTTGTAGAAAAATAAGCCAAAAAAGATGGCAGCTGAACCTGAAGCACAAAGACGCTGCAGGGTCTCTCCCCTTGGAGATGGCTGAACCTCATCAGAGGCACGTACGGAGCCCTCACAGCCAGACATGCAGACACAGAGGTCATGAGAGCAAAGAGACAGAGGCTGTGTCACCTCCAGCCTAATGGTAACAATCTTAGTGGCCCCTGGCATCAAAACACTGGGAATCACAGCTTTGGTATTTATCATGTGAAAGGAGTCACTGCAGACTAGCCTTCTTTGGCTTCTTCTTTCCACATGTAGAAAGACGGGAAATAAAAAACAGAGCCACTAAACCAGGCACTGGGAGAACAGTGATGGAGCCCACAGGGGAGCCATATGACTCTTATGAATCCTGGCAGTGCTCAGCAGCACTGGGACAGCAGTGTAAGAGGCTTCAGAGAGTCTCTCAACCTAATGGCACTGACTGAAGGGCAGAAGGGAAAGTCTGGCACCAGAAAAATGTATGAGCAGGCATGAGAAAAAGCCACAACTGCCATGTACACAAGGGGATAAACCACTACTCACACAAATGAGATGGTAGAATAAAAACTGAGCTTGCTAAAGCTCTCATCACTCTCACATTCCTCTTTTTAACCCAACCAAGAGAGTAAAGTGCTCCCTTTACTGCTAACAAGATTCTGACACATTCTGTTTTCCGATGTCGTACCTATCATATATTATAGGAGTTATTTTTCTTTTCATAGTTTGCAAAAGACAGTTCAGAGGCTTGTTAAGGAAATTCTATTGTCAGTCACATCCCAGGTCACAGACCTGCCTGAAAGTGAAAATGTATAATGCAGCAAGAACATCTCTGCCATATTTACTCCACAGAGTTCTAGCCAGTCATGAATTTCAGCATTTCTATTCAGCATTAGTTTAATTGGAAAACATTTGTGTTTATATCCTTCTTATGTTGTGGAGCCCAAAGCTACACATAGTGCTCACAGTGGGACTGCACCTAAACTGAATTTAGTGGGCCAACCACTTCTTTCAGTGGCTGTTACACTGTGCTTAATACATCCAATGGGGCAGTTGTCCATTTTGGCCACCACAGCAAATTGATGGTTTCTATTGAGCTTACAATTAACCAAAACCCCCAGATCCCTTCCTGCAGAGCTACACTCAAGCCCTGGTACCCCAGTCTATAAGTACATCCAGGGTTACACCATCCCAAGTGCAGAATCTGGAATTTGTCCTTCTAAAATTTCATATGGTTGGTGATGGTGCAGTGGTCTAACCTTCCAAGATAACTCTGTAAGTCCTCTCTATCCTCAAAGGATTCAATGCTTCCCCCTAACTCAGCATCACAAGCTACCTAGCTTAGCATCATTGGCAAGTGACTTGGTAACATCCATCAGAGGCGAGACTTTATCTTCAGTTAGAACATGACTGAGATTACTTCTCAAAAGCATGACAAGAATGTGAATTTTGAAATCACCATAGATTGTTAATGAGGAAAACTCAAACTAAAATTGAATAGAGGAATTTTATGCAAATGCACATACACACAGGAAAACAGCATCAGCAAACATTAAGGAAATTGAAACTGCTCCCTGCCTGCCTTAATGATATGCTGTCTGGGAGAAAGTCATTATAAGATACTCTGTATTCACAGTCCCTTCCATCTGAAGGGACATAATATACAAATGTTATCAAACTTAGCCATCTGCATGGAAAATTAGGAAAGGGAAGAAAATAGGTGAAAAATCTTGTTCTTTGCATGGTATAACAGGGGGAAAAGGCAATTAAAGTCAGCCCTTTGTTTCTCAAACTTCAAAAATTAAAAGTGTAGAAGAAATCCCACCATAGAAGAACCCTTCCACATTTAAGGCAGTCAGACAACAAGCTCTCATGTATAAACCACCATGTTTTTAAACCTTCATGCAGAGACAAGGTCTACTCAACTAAGCCTCCAAAGGTCAGTGGAGTCTCAATAAACGTTAGGTCCATCCTGAGGGCCAGATCTCCCTTAGTTGTTTGTTGGGTTTTTTTTTTCCTTTAGACTTCTATCATGCTTATTCAAATTCAAAGTCAGTTTATATTATGATGCTTTATTATGAACTATTTTATTCTCAGAGAAGAATCTCCCTGAGCATTTCTGTCTTAGACATCTATATAAAACTGAGTTCTATTTCTTACCTTGGGGACTAAAAATCCACTGTTGTATTGCACAGTGATTTGAGAATAGTCAAGGACTTGTGTCAAATTCATCTTTCTGGACTGAGACACAGATTTCCTGGCTCTCTTAATTTAAATAAGCTTCTTTCTACCAGACACAGAGTTCAGCATCTGATCCACATAATCTTATTGCTTCTGAGAAACACACTGGTTACAAAACATATTAGCTGAGGTATTTGGCTTTGATGTGTTTTTCTATCAGGTTCAGCTGTTTCTCCATCATCAGGTATAAGGCTAAAGAAGCAGTGTGGATTAAAGCTTGTATTGTCAGTTCATCAATCAGCAACACACTGGCACCTCAGAAGCACTTGAAAGCTTGTAACAAGCAAAACAGGAATCACTACAGAAGAATACCAAGAACCTGAACTCAGCATGATGAACCAGAGTTCACAAACCAAAGCAGAATATTACTTTAGGTTTGTTCAAAAGCATAGATTTTCCACTGAAATGGCCCTTGATGTGGGAAGGCTTTACAAAAAGAAACAGAAGATAGCAAGGAATGGAGTTTAAAATGAAAAAAACTCTATTGATCTGGTATGCAGCTCAGCCAAACAGGTGTGGGGAACAGCAGCTTGCAAAACATGGTTAGTACATTTTCCCTCACCTTTTCTCTATTTCACTAGGCTGGTTCCTCCCTTACCCATCTTGATTCCTCCATTTCTTGCCTTTGGCCCTTTATCTAAATACTCCAAGTTTCCTACAAGTCCCACAGTAATTACCACTTTGACTTCCCATGATGTTTTCACTCTGATAAGCCCTTTGATAATTTTGTTTCCGCCCTTCTTCTCAGCTTAAAATATTTGGCTGAACTTCTTCATGGCTTTGTGGCCATCCTCCAGTGGTCCTCCACTAAGACAACAGGGAGTTCTAATATTTGTCACTGTGCTTCTCATTGCCTGTTTGCTAGTTTTTTTTACCTAGATGTGGTTGATTACTGCTTTTGTCTCTTGCCTTTGTCTGTGAGGCTGAAGAGCCCTTAACAATCTATCTCAAAACTCAGGTACCCTCACATTATGGATTTCTTAATATTCTTAACATTCAAAGTGTCCTACTATATACAGCCCAGAAACAGTATCTGTTTCCCAGCTTCTAATACTACAGGGTCTCCTGTGTTACCAAAATATTAGACCTAAGCATACAAAAGTCAGAACAAATTCCAAATTCTAGAAAAATGTACAACTCCTCATTCTGGACAATGTAGCCCAGAATCTGTGAAGCTTGCATTTAACAAGACACCATTTTAAATTTTTGCATGTTTTTAATAAGCATTGAGAGGTGAACAGTTTTGTCAAGCTATGGCATCCTTAGCATTCCTACCACAGACTGGAACTGCAGCCTTCCTTTTGTACTATAAATGCTCAAAGAAATAACCAGCAGGGTGTAACACAGGCATTACTTCATTTATCACACAGAAGGTTTATGGGTTGAAGACTTTACTCCATTTCAAAAAACCATTACCTGTTTTAAAGGTACAAGATACAGCACAGAACAAAGACTTAATATGTATCCTTCTGACAGCATGAGTCTTAAGTCATTCTCAAGTCTCACACTGAGATGTTGGAAAAAACAGTAAATGTTATGTGTTTTAAGTTAGCCGCTGACAGCCTGATTGCACCAATATGTAACATAAAGACCTGTTTCCTATTTTAAGGGATCTGTTTCACCCTGTACCAATGATACTGCTTCTAGCAAGCCTGGACATGTATACTGCACCCTTTCAGAGCTGCATGGTGTGAGAACACTCAGTTCTGAAAAGGCTACTCAGCTGGCAGCCTTTCAGAAGACATTGTGCTCAGGGAGTCAGTGTCTTGGACAGGCCAT
The DNA here is from genome assembly GCA_013396995.1 of Dicaeum eximium. Lineage (NCBI taxonomy): Eukaryota > Metazoa > Chordata > Aves > Passeriformes > Dicaeidae > Dicaeum > Dicaeum eximium. Next base: position 142,534 of record VWZP01009271.1, read on the forward strand.
GTCTGCTCTTAGGAACTGAGAAACTCATGTGTTGTTTAGGTAATCTGTAACCTATAAAATATTTGGGAAAGGTGAGCTGCATGTGGAATGCACTGATCCTGAGCAGGAGCTTTTTGTACATCCAGGAGTCAGTGCCCCATGGCAGCGACCATGCTGCATGGCCAGGGTGGCCTCAGGCCTGTGCTGTGCCACAAATATCCCTCAGATGCAGGAGGGGCTCAGGCAGCTCCCACTCGGTGCCACTGCCCACACAGCCTTGCCCTTAACAATGCAGCAATGAGTTCTTGTGAGAATGGCCTCTTTCTTGTAAGAAAACTACAACCCAAATGACCCAAAATGAGGCGTCTCCTTCCTTGGAGAGTGTCTGTACAACGTATTGTGGGAAAATCCAGCAGGGCTCCATCCAGTGCTGGATGGAGCATGGACATAGGTTCCTGGCATCTGAAGCAGCATCAAGACTTACTTGCTATCTGTATCCCTCTTCTTTCTCATTAGAAGAGTTGCTTTATCAAGCCATTTGTTGCAGGCCTTCCTTACTGAGCTCCAGAAAGCACCCCTGCCTTCAGTGTAGAGCATTCTCCAGAACCCTGAGAGATCTTAATTCAAAATGTTGCATTCATTCAAAATGTTGCTTCATTCAAAGTGTTTCCCTACACTAAGCTAGTCTGCAATAAGGCTTTTTTGAAGGGTTAAAGCATTAGAAGGGAGAAGCGTGGAGAATTTTGGGGGGAAAACCCACACAATTATAGAAGCGCACAGAGCTCAGGACAACCTGTGGAATGGTCCTGGGTGCCTCAAGGCTTCTCTAGACCAGGGCAGTGGAAGAAGGAGAGCTGAACCTTGGAGCCAGCAGGGAGCCTGGAGTGTGGGTCCTACTGTCCCACAGTGGTTCTACAGCCACAGATCCCGTGGGGCAATTTCCCACCCTTCTGCCCTCCATTTGAGGTCTCCTTTGGCAAGATGTTTCTAGGCAGCATTCAGCCCCCAGCCTGTGCCTGATCCTGCTGCAATGGGGCTGTTGTCTTTCTAAGCAGGGGTTCCTTACTCTGCGCCTCCCCTGCTTTTTTCTTGCTCACTTACTGTCTCTTTTGATATATCTGAAGCAGAATTTTCCTAGTGCTCAGGGCTGTGCTTCTTCAATGACCCATGACTACCAGCAAGTTCTGAAAAGCAGCAGTCATCAGCTTCCGGTTAGCATATTAAGATGGCAAAATTCCTGCCTTTTCCTGCCCTCTGCTGTTTTGTATAACGCCCAGGCCATCAGGCCAAGGCCCTGCTGGAAGTTTCTGTCCTCCCAGACAGAGCGGCCTGGGGAGCAGCTGACTTCACTCAGCCCAGCCAAGCACAGCCAGTCTCAGCTCACAGGCTGTGTTTCCTGCCCCAGACATTCTTCTGCTCTGGGCTGATTCCCTCCAGCTGTGGCCAGCTTTCATTCATTACTCCTAAGCTATATTGGAGCTAGAAAATTTATCTCAGTCTATATGGAAAACTCTGTGGAAGGGGGAAAGAACTCTACTGGCAGAGCCATCTGCTTCAAACACAAAACCTCCCACTGCAGCACCATGAAAGGGCATGAACTTGGGAACAGCTTTCATTACCCAAAACATGAATAACTTGGAAACCTCTGCCTTATTTCCTTTGTTCCTGCACAAGTTTTTTTTTTTTGAAATTAACTAATCCAAGGACAGGCAAAAAACAGACAAGAGACTTATATATGGCAAGGTGCCATCAGAAATGTCTGTTGGAACATGGAAACTATAGAACAAACAGGGTTTTAATTTGCCTGCATGTAGCAAAGCTACTTGTTTCAGGTTCTCTTCACAGTGTTTTTTTATTTAGAAGAAAAAAAAACAACTCCCCAAAACCCAACATTTCAATCATGTGAGCTGTCCCACCATGCCTCTGTAATTGCAATGATATTAAAGCTTTGTGCCTCCTGTGTGTACTGAGGCTACTTTCTCCCTGTCCTTCTCCTACAGTCATATGAGCTCCTGTACATGTATATCAAGCTCCTCTAGTATCCAGCTTAATGGGCAAATGCAATTACTGTTCCAGAAACAACAGCAGAGTGACTTTTTAGTGCTTTCTCCAAATGTTTCTCACTTCAGTAATGTGTTATTCTGCTTCCAAAAACTGCACGGGTAATGGCAGACCGTGTTTGATCAAATGATTTTAAAAAATAGCAGGAGGCATGCAGTAAGGACTACCCAAGTACATAACAGAATTACTTAGCTGCATCATCTTCGTATCTGTCTTGTAATAAGAATCCCTGGGCTTCAACCAGTCACTAAGGTACAATACTTTTTCATAATTTAAATGAAAGTCTAGAGGAAATAAAAAATTAATATATTTTTTCATGCAGAACTCCCCAAGGCTCAGACAGGGCTTCTCCTGGAACTCTGAAAAGACCACAAGGAGACATAACTTGGTCTGATTTTATTATATCAATATTTCAGGAATAAAAATGCAGGCAAGAAAGCTCAGTACAGGGATTAGTTTTATTTTGCAGGAACTCAAGCACAAATTCAGCTCTGCTTTTGTCAGATATAGCATTAAAATTAGAGAGACTGAGACAAGCTGAAGCAGACACACTACTTTCTTTTGTGGATTGTTTCTTGTGGAACAGGTGTTGATTTCTTTTTTTCTCTCCCAGATCCAAAGGCAAGCCAAGCCAGGCTTCCAGATTTGCAATGCATGCATGTTGAAGATCTGTTATTAGTGAGTCTTCTGACAATGTATCAGCTTACAAAAAATTTGACAGCCTTAACTAAAAGCTAAATAGATCAGTGCCCTAAGAAGAGAACAGCACATTTCTCAACCTTTCTGTTTTGTTAGATACACAAAACACGTTCTACTATTTCCTTCCTAAAACAGCATCATAGAGTTTTCCAGTCCTCTTGACTTGAATCACTCCAAAGCCAGCTGCCTCCAGGAGCTTGCTGTACTCTGCTGCTGTTCGCTCTTTCCCTTCTGTCTGGACCAACATATTCATCGAATACAGTTGGGTTTCTACAGGCCCACTCTTATCTTCATTCAGAAGTGATTCAACCAGCAGCACTCCACCACCTGGTGGAGAGAAGAGAAAGAAAACACACACTGAGCAACAAAAAGTTGAGCTATTTTTGAGCTGTTACTAGGACAGATCCTAACCCTACTTTCAGGAAGAAGCAATCTGTACATTAAGTCATATTTCAGCATCACAAAAGACAACAAAAGAGCCAAAGCATCAGAGCATGTCTTTGCTCGGCTATGTTGGTACTGATATCCCAGACTGAAAGGTGTGCTATGGCTGGGATGGAAATTTCCCATTTTTCCCAGCTGAAATTGGCAGGACCTTACTGGTTTTGCTCTGTAGGCAGTGCTTTTGAAACTCTGAGGCTTCAGTGTGATGCTTAATGGGATTTTTTGCTACGATGTATACACCTATCTAAACAATTCCCAAAATTCTCAATCCTTACACTTTATGCCTTGAAAGAGCTCCCTGCAGAGGAGACAAAAACTGGAAGCCAGACAAGGAGATCTTAGACCAGGTGCTGTTTGTCTTAGCTGCACGTGTCTGGTTTAGAGAAAGCAAAGGACTAAACCAAGAAACTTGTGCACTGAAACTCTGCCACACAAACCAAGCATCAAGCCTGGTGTGCTTCACATTGCTGAGAGGTAAGAGTCTCTCTGCTTTTCAAGAGTTCACACCTACCAGGTTTGCAGGCTTTGTAGACTTTTGCCAGCAGTTGTTTGCATTTGTCATCATCCCAATCATGCAGTATCTTGGATAAAATATAGAGTTCAGCCTCAGGTATTGAATCATTAAAGAAGTCTCCTGTAAAGCAAGAATACATTATACTAATCCCCACAACACTGAGAGCTGAATTATGCAAATATTTTCAGTTGTGTTCAATTCCAGTGTCCTTGCAGTGTCCTTCAGACATATCAGACAGCAATGGAGTTACCAGGTAAAAGTCCTCTGTTGCACTGCATAGGGAATTTTGCTCTTGATCAACCTCAAGAAGATCTGAAATATTTAAAGGCATCCTGAAACGGACTAATGCACAGGAAAGCATTTGAGTTTACGTTTTCTCCAATGATAGAAATTCAAATTCATAAAGCACTAAGGAGACAGGGTCACATGGTTTTTGTCATAAGAAAAAAGGAAAGAATATTGCCTTCTCTAAGAAAGTTTTCAAAGATCTTTAGTAATCACAGAGTTCATAAATATGTAGGTAAAAATTCACATCTCTCACCTCCTAGCACAAGCTTTGTCAGTCCTTTTGTTTAGCATCTGGTGTACTGCATTCAGATTTTTTTCTCAGCATTTTACTTTGTCATTTCTTCTCCCATTGTTGGAGAATCTTTGTTTTTATACACTCCCTTCTCTCCTCAAGGCTTCTTTTCTCTCTCTGAGCTTTGATCAATATTAAGCACTTCCAGTACTTTGAAGATTTTTGTAAATATTAAAAATTATATCTCCCTATACTCATTTTCCTCATAGATAGTACAAAGACAATGCCGAGGGGCAAGAGGAATAGGAGCTAGCTCACCCACTTTCATGGTATAAAAATATCTTAGGACTTGAAGATCAATCAGTTGTGACCAGAGAAGGAAAAACCCTTGTTCAGAGCAGGCCTGGTATCCCTCACATCTGCCAGGAGGTTTACACAGCAGAAAAGGGGAGTGTTAGGAAAATTTATAACAAAGCATGGCAGATACCCTTGTTCTTAAGAATTGAAATAGCTCTCTTCAGGAATTAATGTTGCTGAATAACGGAGTTGTGTCTCTGGCAGCTGCTGAAGGACAACTGGGACAGCTGCAGACCCAGGCTGGGGAGGCTGCAGCCTGAGACACTGTCCCCATGAGTAGCAGCTGGAGACCTGAGCCTCCAGTATGACACCTCTGAGCAGAGCCAGCTCTGGAGCAACAGCTGTGACAACACCACACCACTGTCCACACCCACCTGCATGGAAAGTGATCTGACGCTCCTCGGGGGAAACAAATTGCTCTTTGGCCACTTGCACAACTTTGGGCAGGTCATAAATTGTGACGGTAGAATTTGGATACAAAGAAACACACTCCTGGGCCAAAGCCCCTCCACATCCTTTGGGGACATAAAAGAAGGTCAGTACTGACACAAACCCTACCTGTTCAGTGACACCCCCATGAAAGTACACAGGCAATGGTGCATTCAGCCTCATGGAAGCTGGCAATGTACATTTGCACCCCATGTGCTGCTGGGAGGGAAGAGGAGGGGCAGGAGAAGCCACTGTGTCCGTGTGTTCTGCAGGAAGGTCCAGGGCCTGCAGCACCCAGGCATGTGGGCTCAGCCCCAGCCCTTAGCACTCTTGTACTCCCTCCTAGCCAGACCAGCTGTGGGTGCTGGAAGGTGAAAAATTAAAAACTGAGTCACTAAGCCAGGCTTTGGGGAAGAAGTGAGGAAGGCCAGGAGGGAGCTTGCCTTGTCCTGTGAATCCTGGCAGCACTCAGCAGTGCTGGGACAGCAGGGTGCTGCAGGATAAGAGGCTGTAGGCAGTCGCTCAACAACAGTGACTGAAGGGGAGGAAGAAAAGAGTCTAGCACTGGAAGAATGCATCAAGCAAGGCATGAAAAATGCTAAAACTGCCACATCCACAAAGGGATGCGTGACTATTTACATAAATCAGACTGTAGAGAAAAGCATTCAGCTTCCTAATGCTCTCATCACTCTCACATTTCTGTTTTTAACCCAATCAAATCAGTAAAATTCTCTTTATATTGCTATGTCCTGCTTTCCATTGTTTTGCCTATCATATAATATAGGACTTGTTTTCCTTTACAGAGCTCATAAAAGACAGTTCAGAGGCTTGTTTAAGAAGATCTGACACTCACCTCCCAGGTCATAGATCTGTGTGAAAGGGGAAAGGTCAAATGCACCAAGAACATCTCTGCCACATACACTCCATACTGAGTTCTGGCCAGCCATGAATTTTAGCATTTCTTCATCTGATCTGGCAATGCAAACAGAGACAGCACAGAGAGAGTTCCTTACCACATCCTCAGGGATTCCTATACTGTAACTGCTGCTACATGTTTTGGCTTAAACAAAAATCTCTGGTTTTACTGACACAGAATATGTCCTCTTTGAGTATAAACCTACCTTGAATATTACTGTATCAGGAGGGTACAGCTATGAATTCATGCATTTAAATAGGGAATTAAGACTAGTGAAATCCAGCAGTGTATTATGCTGCTCATTCTCTGAATTTCCAAGGGATTTTTTTTTCTTTCAACTACCATTGCCTCTGCCAGAGATCTGTGATGTTTTTCAGATTAGGAAATTATATACTTTTCCTCAAAATATCAGACAGTGTCCCAGTAATTGATATTATTGAGAAATAAAAACATTGCATGATGCTGATAAGAGGAATTCTCACATCATCATATTTAATTGTTCTGAGCCATAATTAAAAACATTAGTTTTATCCACAACAAGAAGAATAAAATTTCTATAAATATTCTAATGATTACCTGTACATTGCTCCAAAAGGGTCTTTAGATGGAACACCAAAAGCTCTTTCATATTGGTTTCTTCCTTCTCTAAAACAGCAATTGAAAAAGCCTATGAGAGTGCTGATATATTTCTCAACCTCTCACAAGAATGACGGGTTCTTTTCAAGGTCAGGGTGGGACGGCACTTTGAACAACCTGAGCTAGTGACTGGCATCCATGGTAGGAAGACTGGAACTAGATGATCTTTAGAGCCTTTTCCTAAGCCAAACCATTCTAGGATTCTGTGATTTATAGGAACACACCAGAGGTAAAGGTACAGGATTGATGAAATCACCATCATCTACACCATGTTTGGTCATCAGTTGCATGGACTGAAACAAGTGAGACTCCAGACTCATATTAAACAGCCCCTATAAACCTTTGCAACAGAAGGATCCTTAGCCACCCTTAGTCATTATTTACTTTGTTGATGCTATACCCAGTAAGGTCCACTGTAATGACAAAGTGCTTTACTGAAGGTGAAACAAAGAAATCAGATTTCTAGATCATCTCTATAATGACAGGGAAAAGGAAAACAAGAATATACACAAATGAAAAACAAGGAGGGGTAAAAAGCACACATATTGGCCATGTTAACAGCTGAATTATCTGTTGCTTCTAATTTCTGAGAAGCAGCCAGCATCTTTATTGAGCTCTTCCTTAGAAATACAGCACTCAGAGCAGGACACAGATTCTACAAAGCACCAGACAGCACACAACACTCCTCCTTACCTCACAGCATCAGCCAGGTACTGCCAGCACAAGTAGACTGTTTTGGAATAATACATCATAATATGATACTGAGACTTTGGACTTGATTTTGTAAGGTAGACATTGGAAATTTCTGTGTTTCTGTAGAAGGCTAAAGCGTAAAATAAATATATTTACTGAAAGATATGATATAACACCTTGCCAAGTCTATTGTACAGCTTGGTGTTTATCACCAGAAGATGTCTATACAGCCAAAGACACAACCACATTACTTCTACAACCAAATCCTTCCCCTGCAATGAGCAGTGGGTGAGGGCTGCTGAAATCTGTCTTGCACCATTCCATCTAGGTAAACACTATCTCCCTACGCTTAACTCCAGCACCAAACATTTCTTTCAAGGAGAGCAAAAAAATGCCTTATAAGTGTTATCATTTACATTTCAGCTTCTGCTCTCAGAGGAAGCTTTCAGTGTGCTCTATTTAAGTGATAAGTCTTTGCAGACAAGTCTCTTTTCTGATCAACAAGGTCAGCAGGTGGGGGGAAAGTCCCCAGAACAGCAGGCCAGCCACACCTATCCTCCCTCAGTTTACTAGGGCAGGACCTTCTGCAGACACAAGAATGCCTAAAGGACTCCCAGAAATCTCCCCCACTCCCTCTAATACATCTGCAGTGGCATCACTCACCCATGGGACTGCTATATCAAAGGATATGTATACAGTTTCCCAACTATAATCCCTAAAACGAACCATGCCAACACAAGGCAGAGCAGGGGACACAACTTCTCAGACTCTAGCTAGTCCTGACTAGCTTTCTGATGGCCAGAGATCCTTTCTGTCCAAGTGGATTCCATGTTTCTGATGTAAGGAAAAACTTACATCACCTCAGTTCTGATCAACAACACAACAAAATAGTTCACATAATGGTAAAAACCCTAAGAAAAACAAAACCTGTTTTATGTCATGCTGTTACCATCCACCTTGCATTTTGTTTTAAGTTTAAAATCCTGCCCATACCCCAGAGATTTCTTGAGACAAGCTCCACAGAAATCCTAAATATCTTCTCCAAGGTCACTGGAGGCTCTTGCACAAAGACATTTAGGGATATAGAGCCCTGCATCTGTGTCTCACTTTATAGCTGTGATCATGCTGGCATTTGCCTCTTCTCTTTCAGCTGAAGAGTGAATCCTAAGAGTGGTTCTCTCCTCCTTCCAGCTACATTAACTGACTTAACATTTGGTATCACCTCTGCCCACGCATCTTACCTCACTTTCAAAACCACCAGAGGTTTAAATCTTTCAATTTATTCCCATCCCTCTGCCTTTATTACCTCCTTCTTGTGTCATCTCTACTGCCAAGAGCTTCAATCCTACACAGGCATCCAGCAGTCTTTCCATCCCCATGGTGCTGGCACCCACACCTGCAGCAATGGCATCTGAAGACAGAGGCTTTCCTGACTCCAGGAGAAAATCAAACACCCCCAGCTCACAGGCAGTGAACATAACCTGGGAGTAGGGAAAGATGGGACTGAGGGGTTAGGTGAAAGCACAAAGCCTACTGCATTTCACAAGCTGCTTAATCAGGGAAAATATAAATTTAATAATATTTATTTCAGATAAACTTATATTTTATATAAACAAGTCCAATTATTAAATTGTAGTTTATCTGAGCACTGATATAACATACTATGCATGCAATGCACTCCTTGGTCTTTTTTTTTTTTTTTCCTTTTCCAATGAAGCCAGCCAATGCTTTTTGGCATCCAAAAGTCCACATTTAAAGATCAGATTTTATCTGTAAATGTCCCTACCTCTTCCTTTGTTTAGGAACACATTCTCACAATCTCCTGGAAAGAACACAGGCAAGACTGGGTGGTGGTGCTTGTTCTCTGTTTCTGTTTCTGTACTTTAACTTAGGATCTAACACAAGCTTCAGTGAACCCTGAAGACTCTCATGGCTTGCAATAGGGGGAATGTCCCATTCTATGGATCTTGTTTTCAGGGACTGATGTGAAGGACTACAGTGATCTTCCAGAAGCAGGGAGTTTCCTCTCATCCAGAAGAACTGCTTCATTCAACCCAACAAAATTGCCCAGTCTTTCCACAGAGTTGTGTAACTCCTCCAGCAACATTCATCAACATTCAGACAGACATAGCTAACCATACATAAAAAAAACAGAACCAACCATCTTTCTTTAGCTATACACAGTCAACCTTACAAGTATTAGCCTATTACTCTGGTCACATAAACACTCCTGAAACAGTAACAAAGACATCAATTTAATTGACTGCCTGTATCTACAATGATTTGAGCTACAGTGATTCCTGTACAATGAAGCTCCTTTTACCCTGAGTAAGAACATGGCTTAACCAAAGATGAAATTGTTTCTTAAAAACATAGTACTAATGGTGTTAATTTGGAAAACACTAAGCACTTCTTTTTCTCACAAAGGGATTTTTCATTATCTATTTTTCCTCTCTTTATTGTCAGCTCTGCCTTTCAGTGGCTTAAGGTGCAGTGGTATTTGCACAATTCAAAGTGCATTCCTTCTGTTACCATGTTGGCCATAGGTACAACAAGGGCCAATAGGAAAGTTAAGTAGTAAATGAGGAAAAAATCATCCACTGCACTGGACATTATAATTTTATGCCCATGTGCTTAAGCAAATAACATCAGCAAACAATAAGAAGAGTGGAATTACTAGTTTCACCTTTGTGCCTTAAAAATATGTTTGGAAAAACAGTCATTATACCACTGCTTTCACCTCTTCCAAAGACTTACATTGAGGACCTAAAGAGAAATCCCTGAATATTTCTTTCTGCATACTCTTTCTAAGAGTTATATTTCTTACCTTTGAGATTAAAAATCCATTGCTGTATTGCACGATGATTTGAGGATAGTCAAGGTCTTCTGTGGAACCCATCTTCCTTCTGGACTGAGACACAGATTTCCTGGCTATCTTAATTTAAATAAGCTTCTTTTTACCAGACACAAAGCACACCAGCTGATCCATATAATCTTATTGCTTCTGAGAAACACACTGGTTACAAAACGTGTTAGCTCAGGTATTTGGCTTTGATGGATCTTTCTACCTGGTTTAGCTGTTTCTTTGGATCTTCCATCATCAAGTATAAGGCTAAAGAAGCAGTGTGGATTAAAGCTTGTATTGTCAGTTCATCAATCAGCAACACACTGGCACCTCAGAAGCACTTGAAAGCTTGTAACAAGCAAAACAGGAATCACTACAGAAGAATACCAAGAACCTGAACCCATTCCAATGCACCGGCATTCACAAACCAAAGCAGAATCTTACTTGGGACTTGAAACTTGCTGTGGGCACAGTCCAGGGGACCCTGGGCTGCCAGCAGGCACACCTCATCCTGAAGTGCAGAAGTCCAAAGAGAAGTTGTAAGAATCTGATGCTGTTTTCTCACTGTGACTAGTTTGCTCTGATGATGATGATCACTCAGGTAAAGCCTACAAGGAATTAAATCCACGTTTGTTACTTTTCTGCATTTTGCAGCTCTTCCCACCCACCCTGATACGGGCTTAGAAAGGAAAATCTGTTTGATAGCTGCACTGTAGCAGTGTGCCTCCTGTTGACAGGGTGACTAAATGACAATAGAATTTCCAGGTACTCTTTGTCTCCTAAAAAAGGCAAAAACTCCAGAAACTTCTCTTCGAATTTGGTACAGAGACACCTCATAGGACCCTTTGCCCTTCACCTCAAACTTGGGGCTGTTCCATTGGACCAGAGCCAAAAAGTCCCGCCTGAGCCATTAGGTAGAAAAGGGACAGAACAAAAGATTTGATCGCTTTTGTGGGGTGCTTAGCAGGAGCGAGCATCTCTTGCCCTGGCACGGCTTTTCTCTTTAAAGAGTTTGTTATTTTGTTTCTTATTAAACCCTTTTCTGTTTCAAACACCACCACGAGAGCCTCCCGCTCATTTTGAAGCCATCAGGGTAGCTGGCTATTCCGGGTATGAAGGGGTCGCTGAGAGCTCATAAGATCTGGCTCGAGGCGACACTCTTCACAGCACCTAAGCAGGGGTGTCCTACTTGTGCTTTGCTGGGTTTTGACAGACCAGGGTGCTAAGGGATGACAATACATTTCACATTTTCTAGTTGGCTACGACCATCTTCCTCCCCTTCTCTGCAAAACTAACCATGGGCAGCAGAAAGCCCTTGGGAAGAAACAATGAAATGACTGCAAAGTGCAAGATGGGCATGGATTTCAACTTCACACAGGACATACCTCATAGGTCTTCATCAGAAAATTAAACCCCTGAATTACTCTCCTGAAATCTCACTGCCCCACTGCTCATTCCTCTATCTCTGTCTGACACTTGCCATCTTGCCTCGGGGTAGATGTGGCAACACCCAGGTGAGGAAAGATCGTTTCCATCATGGAAAAGACTCAGATTTTATATCACACATTTAGTGACCCTTCAGGAAACAATGTTAAATTAAACCTTATTTAGGTATTACACTGAAGGCAAAATGTTACAAACCAGCATTTTTTCAGTGGCATCTTTCTCCATGCTTCAGATTCCACTATATAATCCTTCTCTGAATCTGCATTTTCCATTCAGATCCCTACATTTTAACCAGAAGATGTTTTATTTTTGCCAGTAGTGAAATAGCAATTTTCTTGGAGAGTTAGCTATTAAAGGTAGTTAAGCAAGTGTAACAGTTTTCAGTCTTTTTCCCCTCTGTATGTAAACTCAGAAACAGTACCTGTTCTCAGGTTCTAACACCACAGTTCCCTGTGTTACCACAGTACTAGGTATGAACATTACAAAAGTTACAGCAAACACCAAATTGCAGAAACATGTAGAACTGTTCCTCCTGCCAAACATACCCTATAAACATAGTGCTATTGTCTTGTTAGTGCACCAGATTCAGTGCTCAGTACAGATTAGACACTAATATTCTGTGTATTTAGTATGTGCAGGTTGGACACCCCAGCACCAGCACACCTCTGTCAGTCACTGTGGATCTGTGCAGCTTGCATTTAACAAGACACTGAATGTTCAAGTACACATATATTCATAATGGAAACCTTCCCCTGCTATCTTCAGCTCAAGGAGAGCACATGAGCTCAGTTACTATTTATGAACTTCTGTCTGCATATGCAATAAGCTGTCAGCAGAGTTCATTTATTTGGACAAATCTACATCTGCTCTTTGTGAACACTACAGCTTTTCCAGTTCTTTGGTTTCATTCCAAACACAGCTCTGTAGAAGGAGAAAGTTTAAGAAAGTCTCACCAAGTCTCCATCTGCATGGGTAACCAAGTCAACTTACTTCCCTTAATACCATTCTCTCTCCTCCAATGAAAACAGAAACTAAATTGTACATAATCACACATCACCAGCCAAAGATAACTATTGCTAGCCAAAAAAATCAGAAATTTGTATAAAAATAAAATTTTAAAAAATCTCTTCTGAAGGCCAATTCTATCTGCTTCTGAGAAACTGGTGCAATTTCATGCAAGTTTAAGGATTTCCCACTCCTGGGAACATAACAGCTATTTAGCCCCAGGCCATAAATGCACTTCACTTAAGGCAAAGTTATATGGTACATGAGTCTCCACTAATAGAATGACCACATAGTTGATTAAATACACTTGAAGTTCTTTTTCAATTATGACTAAATCTGTCTGTTGAGGATACCAGTTATAATCATCTAATGGGATTATTACTAGTGGTGAGATGTAGGGGAGGAGGCTTGCAGATAACCCACACCAGATTGAAAAAAGCCACATGCAGTGTGTAGCTGTTTCCAAGTAAATTGTTAGTGAGGCTTAAGGTTTAAGCTCCTTTCAAGCTAGAAATGCATTCATGAAGATGAAATAGCAATGCCTTGCTTTCTCTGAAAACCCTGTCAAGGTTTCTCTCATAGGGCTTAGACCACATGCAGGCTAAAAGGCCTTATTTTACTATCACTGTTCTATTTCAGTGATGCATTTTTCTTTGCCTAAATGACTCACTACAGTCAAATGCTACACAAAAAACAATCATCATTTTTGCATAACATTTGAAAGTAAGAAATTATCTATGAACAAAGGAGATTTAGTAAAATTAATGTGTCTGCCAGTGACAAATGGCAGATGACACTATCTTCTCACATGAAATCTGCCTTACAAGCAAAAACTACAAATCCCAGGGATGTGACTACGATGAGTTTCAATAATGCCAGTAGGGAAACAATTGTGCCTTGCCATCATAAGTCTCTCATAATTAAGTATATCCAGCTTGTAACACATGCCCTGTAAGGGCACTAAGGTAATAGTTTGTGGCCTTTTTTCAAACAATCCTAAAAAAACAAGATACTCAGTATCATACTTTTCCTTTGAAATAGAATATCAAGTTTAAAATGCTCCTTTTCTTCTTTGTAGCTTCTAATTCTTCTTGTCTTTTACAATAGATGCATTTTCCTAGTAACATGACTACTGTTTTCATCACTTTTGACACAAACCAATTTTAGTTATTTCCTTTTTTCATCATATATACTAATAACAAACATTGAGAGCAGGCATGAAAACCTGTATATCCAGCTAATTTTCTAAGCAAACACTCCCTTCTCTTTAGATTCACTTACAGTAAAAACTCTGAGAACATCTTTTAAAGTACATCTCAGGCAAACCAGAGTTGTTCTGAGTTGTTCTAGATTTAACTTGTGGACTGCAAATAACCTCTCAACAAATAATTCAACTAAATAGTCATTGAGATTTGTATAAGAGGAAAGTCCCAGCAGATTAGAGTCATAGTCTTCTTGAGGATAGCCAGCTACATCAGCTAGAAGTGGTAGATGCAGAAACTTTAGAGAGAGAGAGAGGGAGAGAGAGAGAGATGTGAACAGATAACCAAGATCAATAGCAGCTGAGGCAGGCTCTGATTTCAGAAATTGCTTGTGTTCTGTCAGTCATCACGAAGGAAAATTGTGGATATAGAACTGCCTTAAACAGGCCATTTTAGAGGCTTAGCTTTGCTGGAGATGGCAGGAACACTTTCCTGCTTAGCAGAGGTGGTGAACAGATTCTTCATTTTGCCTTGCTTGTGCATGCAGCTTTGGCTTTACTTTTACCTTTACATTGTGTTTATCTCAATCCATGAGTTGTCTCATTACCTTCAAAATTCTCTACCCCATCCCACCAGGGGTGTGTGAACAGCTGCATGGAGCCGAGCTGCCAGCTGCTATAAATCACAGCAGCAAGATATGTGCAATGAACAGAAAAGATTTTTCCAGGCCTTCCCTTTTACAGGGAAGGTAGAAGGTAACAGACACCACTAGGAAATTCCTCAGTTTCCTCAGCTGACAAAACACATGCCCATGATCATATGCAGAATTGCAGGGAAAATCTAATCTGAAGGTGATCAATTCTTGTTCAGACACTTTGCTGGCAGTGCCTGGGAGTGACATCCCTTCATATTGTCCTACAAGTAGTCCAATATCATGGACAGCACACCTGAACATCCTGTGCAGAGCAAGTAGAGCTCACCTGGCAGGTGCCACAATTCACATGCAGCTAGATTAGTTATTGAGAGCAATTCCAATCAGCCTTAGACCTTCAAAAATTCCATAACATATGTTAGGACAAAGCATTAGCCTGAGCTAACCTATGAAATATTGGTTTTGTCAGGCAGCAGAAGATTCAGGAGGTGCGGCATGTGAGGATGAACCAGACCAAATTCACTTTATGTGCTGCCAATAAAGAAGAAAGGATGATGGTGCACATCACTTCAAACCAGCCTCAAGAGCCCAGTATTAGATTAACACAGGACACTTGATTCATTCTGTGCTCCCAGTTCTGAAGAACCAACAGCAACTAGATTGCTGCTTTATACAAATGCTAGAGATAACTGCAAATTTACTGCGAAGCAGCAAAAGATACCTTCTGGAAATAATGTGTTTGTTAGACTTGGGAAAGGCCAGACCAACAGAATGCAATGTAAGCTTACTGAAATGGGTGTTGTATCCAGAATAACAAGAGGATACCAGATCAAGACACAGGCAATACATAATAAACACAAATTTGATCTGTATAGAGACAAATACAAGATGTCTTGTAATACAAGACATCGGTGGCCAATTTTGCCGACATATTTATAAATTGTTTGACAAACTAGTTGGTTTAATTGCTGTCTTATATAGAATGTAACAACATCTCTAGCTCTGCTATCAAACATGAGCAGCCACAATAGTCTGTTATATGATCCTATACAAGAGCTGCCCTAAAGCTGACATTGGTGCAAAATCCAGGTAGTCCTGATCACCAATCGACTCTCACTAGTTTGTCTTTATAGCCTTGTGGCACTGATAGAATCTTACGTTCACAATTTTGGAAGTTCAGAAATTCCCTTTTTCTCTGTCAGCTTTAAAGATGATGCTTCCAGCTAACATATTAAATATATTTTATACACATACCTAATTATGCTTATCTCTTTCTTTTAGGACACTGAATAGATAACTCTACAAAGGTAGAGCCAATTAGAAACAGGATTTGGATATGGTTACAGCTTTGGTAATCAGTTTTTTTAATATCAATTACTGCTGACAATTTGACTCACACATGATCAAAATTCCTTTATCACAGCAGGCAGTAATCAGATGGAAAACATCACAATAATCATATTGAAGGGCTTTGGCCTTGCTGTTGTAGCAAAGCTGTTGTTTGACTAGGCTGCTTCCTGAGCCACCTAGTGCAGGCTGAGGCCAGGAGATAAAAAGAAAATTGCAGGTCAAAAGGCTGGTACGTGCAGAAGCTCGTCAGCCCTCAGACAGATACAAGAGGAGACACTCCTCAAGGATAACAGGACTATGCAGTAACACTGTCCATAGCAACAGGAACTTAGATTTCTTACCCCTTTGAGACTCCTGTTCTTCTTTGCTTCACAAGGGCTGCAGAAAAAACACTCCTGGTTGCCACTGTAAACAGCCATGATGAGGCAGCAGCACATGCAGAGAGCACATACACCGGTTCCTGCCCAGAAAAGGGAGCTCAAGAGCTTTGGCCCACAAACTTCCCACCCTCTTCAGCTCAGACCTTGCTGCAAGCAGTCTGTGATTAGCAGAGTTCACATCCTCCAATGGGAAGAGGTCACATGCTCCCTTGTATCACTAGATGATCAGTACACTTCAAAACCCTACACATCCTCAAGGGCAAAGTCATTTGATCCTGTCCTTCCGGCAAGGACAAAAAGGAGACATTGTGAAATCTCTCCTGGAGCTGAGTGCATCAACTAAGGTGCATTCTCACAACTGAGAAAACTCTCCTCCTGTCTCATCATGTAAGTTAAGAATGATCAAGAATGACAGCAGAACATTGGAATAAACACTGGGCATTTCTTGGGACTCAGTACATAAAATAGGGCTCAGAGGTCTCTTTCACTGCTGCCTAGGCTTTCCAGCAGGCATGAACACAGGGCTGTACCATGAAGTTGCCCAATCCATGGTTTAACAGGATTTACACCCTGTATTTATACCACACCAAACATGCTCACTGGGGAAATTTTTCCACTAGTGAAGGAAAAAAACCTACCAGTTAAGAGTGCACCGGAGTTTTCCCCAGCAACAAAGCCTGATTTCAAACTAAGCTTAAACTGACAAGTATGGCTGCCTGACACAGGGCAAGAAGCTGGGTGAGCTCTTGGCTTTGCAAAGGAAGTACAGATTTTAGAATGAAGACACAGAAGAAACAATCCCCTCCCTTGACCAGATGGCAACACTTTAACTGATGTGCCCCAGGACACAGCCAGCCCTCCTGGCTGACAGGCTACACTGAAACCCACGTTCAACTTGCCATGGACCACAACCCGCAGGTCTCTTTCTGCAGGGCTGCTCTCCAGTGTCTTCTTCCCCGGTCTGTGTGTACATCCAGAGCTGCCCCATCCCAGGTGCAGATTCCAGCACTTGCCCTTCGAATGGCTGGTGATTGCCCAGCCCCCTGATTTGTCTATGCCACTCTGCCTTCGAGGGACACAACAGCTCCTCACAATTCAGTGTTGTCGTCTTACCTTTTATGCCCACAGCTAGTAACTAAAAGGATTTCAGCATCATGGTCTAATAAGAAACAAACCCACATGGATTCTGAAAGTAAAGCAGACAGAGTCAGTCAGCCAAGGATCCAGCTGAGCTGCAGCACTGATGTGCTTCTCAGACACTCCAGGAAATGGATACACTTTGATTTCATGCTTCAGTGTGAGGGAAATGGCATCTGAAGGCTGCAGTTAAAGAGCACACACACTGCTGAATCAAGAGTTGACATAGCTGTAACATAACAGGACCATCAAGAAGAGAAGCTGAACTTCATTATTCAAATGTGCTGAGTGATGCTTTCAACAAACAGGTTCTTAACACAACACTTCTGCAGATTTTAATATACTGACACATGAAAACAGCAACTTCAGTTCACTGGAAACAGTTTTCTTTTTAATTTTACCATAAAAATGCAAAATAAACTCTTTCACTGTAACATTATAGCTTTTAATATTCCTGAGCTGCATTTTAAAAGCAAAAGTATTCTTAAATGGATTTAACAAGAGACACTGCAGCCTTACTTTTCAACAACACAAGTAAAAATAATTTAGCAAAAAGGCCCCCTTTTCAAGACAATGTTTAGCTCTTTATGTACCTGAAAAAATGTTTCAAGTAGCCCTATGCCACCTGAAAAAATTACAAAGCCAAATACATCAACAAAATATCAGAACAACTTTCAACCATTTTACCACTGCTTGTTACTTCCTACACGAGGTGTGCCTCTCTTACATGGAAAGTATTATACAAAGGCATTACATGCCAGAATAATTCAGGCCACAAAGCTTGGCATCATACAGACATATGAAGGAATCAAAGCTGTTTAAAAGGTATCCTGCATAAATTTATAGTCAGTTTTAAGAAAAAAAAAAAGAAAGTCCTGCTATCCATCTCAATCAATAAAAACTCTACTTTGTTAAACATGATTTAATTGAATGCACCAGGAAACACTTTAAATCAAATCTGTATGCAATAGCTTGTCACCTCTGAAGTTCCTATAACCAGCACCCATGTATTTCTTAAGCCAAATTAGGTGATAAAAACTAAATACACTAAAATTAAGGTTTAGAAAACTGAAACTGAAGAAAACAGGTTGGCTTTTAGCACTTTAGGAACTTGAGCACAAGCACAGGTGATTATACCTACATTGTGGTAGAAACCTAGAAAGAGACAACAAAGGAAGGAAGTTCAAAAAAATCAGGCATCTCTTTTCTTGATTTCAGGAACTAGATGCAAGCTAAGAATTGGTTGAAATAATTGTGTTTTCTATAGCAGTCACACCGATGAGGTCTGGCATCCAATTTTGTGGCCCTTTTGTCCTACCACAGCCTTTCAAAGGAGCCAAGGCCTCCACTACCCTCTCCAAGCACTCCTTTGCTTACTCAGTGATCACCTCCGGTGCCTTCGTCTCCTGCTCACACTTCTGCGACTCCGACTCCTTTCTCTTCTGTCCCGCCTACGCTCCCGGCTGCGCGTTCTCCTGTAACGGGAGCGTCTGGGGCTTGCGCTCCTTCGCCGAGGGCTGCGGCTGCGGCGAGGGCTGTAACTCCTGCTGGAGTGCCTGTAGTACCTCCTGTCCTTCCTACGCTTTTCATCCCGGGAACTCACATCTCTTCTGTGCCTGCTGCTCTCCCGTCTACCCTTACTCTCGTCACTGTTTATGCTGCTACATGAATGGCTCTTCCTTCTCCTTGGCTCTGTTCCACGTTTGTCCTGCTCACAGTGTGAGTCCTTCTTGCAAGCGCCCTGGTCATAGCTAGAGGGGCTCTTCTGGTCCTGGTTATTGGCGGGAACACATGGAAGTACCCCCGAACCTCTTTTGTCAGAACACCTCTCCGAGTTTGTAGTATGAAGATTCTGACCTTCTTTGACATGAACGTTGTCATGAATGTTGCCATTTAAGTACTTGCATTGAGTGTTTACATTTTCAGGGGATGCTATGTCTATTTGAGAGCCAGGAGCCAGTTTGGTTGTAACAGCCTGTCCTGAGGTAGAAGTGATGCAGCTGGACGACACAGTGTGGGGAACAGCATTAGGGCTTTTCAGCACGTCAGTCTGAGATGCTTGGGTTTCTTCTTTGTTTTGATTAACTGCATCTATTTTCTTGCTCAGAAGATTATTCAGTAGTTTCTCCCTCAGTTCCTTTTCTTTTCTCTGCAACCCCAGTGCTCTCTCTTTTTCCTCTTCCACACGTTTAAGCTCAGCCTCCTGGAGCTTCCGTCTCTCTTCCAGCTGCTGAAGACAAATCTTTTCTTCATTCTGTTCTTGCTCCAAAAGCTTTACTGTCTGAAAGACAGTCAAAGGGAAGAGTAAACAAATACCACCTGCTCCTGCTTCCAAGTTACTATGCAACACAAAGGCAGCAATATGGCAAGAAAATCAAATCTAACCAACAGAACTTAACCATCCCAAAATAATACGGTGTTTCCTTTTTAAAGGGAAAAAAATCAAAACAAATCAACCAACAAAACCCACTAATCCAAAACCACATAAGTCAAAACATTATTTGGCCACAATTCTTGAGAGGAAGTTTTGTCTTCATGGCTCCTCAATATAACAAAATTAGGAACATGTGAAATCTGCAGTACTGGAATACATTTATCAGGGTCAAAACTTGAAGGTTTCACTCAAATTTCAAATTTAAAAATTCAGTCAAATTGAAAATGCTTTAGATTTTATTGAAAAGAACTTCTTTTAGATCATTGCCATCTGTGGTTCATAGACAACTTTACAGTAAGTCCACAAAACCAGCAAGTAATTAAATGGACGATTATTATGTAGAAACTGATTGTTATTTTGTCAACCACTTTAAAAACTCATGATACTGGAAAAGGTTCAAACCTTCTTCTATTCTGACCTAGTCAAGTGGCTTAGTATAGACCTTAGAATTCTCTAAATGAAAGAAACACATGCTCTGTTTCATCAGACAACCTTTCTATTCCACAGCTACAAAGTTAAAAAGCCCGCAAAAGGTATTTCTCCCTTCTTCTAGTATGTAAGTGATCTGTACATAGAGTGTACAGATCATAGAGTGCACACTGTGAGTTCAAAACCACTCCTGAAGTGCACTGGCATCAAGAAAAAAAACCCTGTGTTTTTCCACACAGCTTTTTGTTTCTACAGAAAATATTTCACATACAGTACACCCTAATATGGTTTTATCCAAGTCTTAAGCTTCAGTGTTTCAGTGAAAAAAATAACAAAACTGTTAGAGAGGCAGGATTTAACACTTGAAACCTCTGCTGACAGTACTTCTCCTACACAAAAAACAATCTGTGCAGTTCAAACATTGACTAATGAAAGTTCTCTCAATCTCTGAAACTGCAAAGAACAGTGAACAGAATTGCTACGAGGCAGACAGGAAACAGCATCCAAGCTGGAATTAGAAAAGGAATCTTACATCTTATCCTCTGTGGTTAGCTCACTTCATCATGCTCACATGTTCTTTTACTGGACTTAAGAAAACCTGACAATTAATTTATAACTAAAAAATGCTATTCAGGACTATAGGTTCAAGTTCACCTTCCATTTACCTACAAGTGTGTATCTTACCAAGAGAGAAACACTGTTTCATTGTGCTTTTCTGAAATATTGTTCTAAGGAATAGAAGCTGCAGAGGTAGTAAACCTGGTGTTTAATGATCAGTACTCCCCCCTCCTCTCAAGCCAGTAAAGGGCTTTGCTCTGTCAGGTTCTTCATAAGCTTCTGAAATAAATATTGAAGTTACCTTTGCTCTGCTTAGCAGTTCTGCAATTAATCTAATGGACTGAAGATTTCTCTGAGCTAGCAGGAGCTTCCTTTCTTCCAGCTTTATCTTCTCTTGAAGTTTTCTCTGCTCTTCAGCTTGAAGCTTTTCAAGTTGCTTTTTGTTCCGTCGAACTTCACGGTCTTTCTGTTTCTGCTCTCTCTTGCGCAACTTCTCTTCTCTTTTTCTCTCTCTCTCATATTCTTCAAGCTCTCTCTGCTTCCTAAAAAGAGACAAATATTTTTGCCTTATCTAGGCAAAGAACTATTTCAAACTCCTACTGTATGTACAACATATTTTATACTTCAAATAAATGTGTTTCTAAATAAGTCATGTTGATGAAGAACAAAAGTAGAAAACAGAACATTTTAACCCTTACTTGTGACAGCAAACAGTCATATTCTCTCTATTTTTAACAAGTTGTAATTCAAAGAAAAAAAATGGCTACAGCAAAGAATTGTTTTTTGAACTTTGACCAGAGACAATAGCAATGCATGAAGCAGCTGGGCACAGAATTATCA
Source organism: Dicaeum eximium (assembly GCA_013396995.1). Classification (NCBI taxonomy): domain Eukaryota; kingdom Metazoa; phylum Chordata; class Aves; order Passeriformes; family Dicaeidae; genus Dicaeum; species Dicaeum eximium. The sequence continues at coordinate 164,060 of VWZP01009271.1, forward strand.
CAGCAAGAATACCAAGCCAATGAAAGTGTGCAGCGGTGGTGGGTTTTATTTCTGTGATTAGGACAAAATGGTAGCTTCTGCTAAAGGCCAAGGGTCTCCCAAACTAGGTGTCTAATGGCAAGATTTTTAGGAAATTGACTATTTCGCAGGCTTAATGTTTTGAATTGAACATAAGCATAAGTGGTAAACTAAACTACACTCAGCTTTAAGTGCTTCTCTTTAGCTACAGGCAACTTGTGTTTACTTATCTTCTAGTTTTTGATGCTGATATGAAGGAGCAATTCTGTTATGCCTGATTGTTAAAACTATAACTGAACAGTAAGTGATAAATACCTTTCTTCTTCTTTTTGTTTTTCCTCAGCTTCTTTCTCTTTACGTTTTTGTTCTTCTCTCTGCTTTTCAAGCTCTTGAAGCTTTTGCCTTTCAAGCTGACGCTTCTTAATTGATGCATCACTGAGGTGTTTTGTTGAGTCAAAAGAAACCTTTACATGATAAAATTGAAAACAGTTTTAAGGACACAGAAAAATAATCCAAAATTACAACCTGATAATTTTAACTTAGACCTTAGCGTAAGTACAATCAGATGTGTAAAACCTTTCTCAAAACAAAGGGACCTTTACGTGCCCAGAGAAAGCACCATCTATTGTAATCAGGTAATTGGGCACTAATGTGTACACACATGTAGCAAAATCAGATACCGCTTCTGTGTCTCATAACCAAAAATAAACCCCAGTGTGGCTGAGGCTCTGTCTGTCCAATGTTTTCAATGTGTCAGAACGGGCACATACAGAACTCTTAATGAATGCATGCTGTTAGGGACTGTACAGCACTATGTAGATACAGATTTGAATAAAGGCCTTCCTTTCTGCCTAAAACTGTGATCCTTAAATTCAGCAGAAGACATAGTTCTACAGCATTCAGCTGGTTCAAGAATTCAGCTTGAACTGGTTCAAGCCTACCTACCAGTTCTAAAACCAAGATTCCCAAACTGAGGTACACTGGGCAAAAGATCCCAAGTCATGGGAAGAGAAAGGAAAGAAAGGCACACACATCTGAAAAATGAGACTTCAGAGGCACTCAGCTTCCAGGATATATAACACACCTTGGTCACGTCCAGCTGCGTGCTGGAACAGGACACCACCAGACACCACAGCCCTGGTGCCCTAACCTCCAGTTCTGAGTGCAGGCAGGCAGGGATCCATAACACATTTCCACAGACCCGTGGTCATTGAACCATGGGGCAGAGAACGAGGAGCATATCCTCTGCAGTTTAATACACTCAGGCTTTATGCAAAATGATGTTTCACTAACAGACTGAGGACAAATAGGTACAGACAAGGTGTGGTGACCTTGTATGACAGAGAGCTGCTGTACTGACAGGGCAGCTGCCAGGAAGGCATGATTCTTCTTGCACAGGCAAACTAAATTTGGGAACCCTGATCCCCTGCACGTAAATGACAGTTTGAATTTCACCAGGTCAAGGCATGGTTTCTATCCCACAATTGACAAGCTTTGATAAGAAGATAAAAGATTACAGTATTTCACTTACGCTGACTGAAGTACAATTTGAATAAATATCTGTGTGTTCCCACATTGCAGAAAGGAATACTCAAGGTTTTTTTCTGAAATACGCTCCCTAGTTTGATGAATGACTACTGAGCATACCAAAATACACCCACAAACATTTCACTCAACCAATATGTAAATGCATGGACCACCTCCAAACAAAGTAAGTTTTCTTGAGACTGTGCTTTCAGAGGCACTACATCTGAACAGACTGCCTTGTTCCCTCCTGTCATAGCTGCAATTTCTAAGACAATGAGGTTACAGAAAATTGCTTCTGGAAAACTCCGTAAGTAAATATTATGAAACAAGCATAGGAAATTTTCAGGAAGCTGTACTACAAATGAAAATTATAATTTAAATTTTTGTGGGGCCTTCCTGTATATGAGGTACACTAATGATCACTGTGTCTTTCCCAGACCAGACAGGCCACATGCTATTAAACCTTTTAGCTCCGACCTTTGACTGGTAGAGCTAATTAATCAGTGCAGGGACCAAATACAGAGACTGTGAAATTCTCCACCAAAATGTCTCTCTGTAGTGAGCACATGAAAGAATAATGTGCTTACAGTCTTTACAGTCAATTTTCTGGTGAAATTTGTCTGAACTTGTTCAGAACCGGAATTTTAAGTGAAATCATGATTTATAAACACATATTGTTTTCTAAAGCCATTTAGAAAATCATGTTCATAAACTTGATACTTCCATCAGCAGTTCTCATTTCAAGAACTGTCTTGTTAAGGAAAAAAGCAAAACCCCACTCACTTTATTCATGTAGTCTAACAACACATTTTTCCACCAACATTTTCCTTTAAAATTTATATTATGTCTGTCCCATAAAGCTACATTACTGCTGTCAACATCACCTGTTGTCATCACCATGGTATACAGATAAAGGTTTCAAGCACTATGGAGACAACATTTAGTTGTACTGGGTCCTTCATATGGGTTCCCACACAAAAGGCTGCATCTCTTACCTTTATATTGCAAGCCACTGCTTTGCCATCATCCCCCTTGTACATCAGCTTCATCCCTCGCAGGGCGTTCATGGCCTCGATGAATCCTGCATACTCCCGGTACTGAACGTACGCTTCGAAGTTCAAATGGCCCCCAAAGCTGAAAGTGTGAAAATTCCTGCCAGTCATCTCTTCTCTGTAAGGGTCCAGCATGGGTATGTCCACGTTACGGATTTCTCCAAATTTCTGGAAAACTTTTATAAGGACTTCTTCACTTGGCTTTTCCGAGCCAGTCTCCTTTGCTGCAAACCATTTACAAGGCAACCCCTCCAAGTGAATGGTGTCTGGCCTTTCCCCGGGCAAGGTTTCGTTCATGTCCTTGGCATCACGGAAAAACGAGTCCCAGTCATGTCTGGTAGGAAAGTCAATCTTGTATTCCGCAGCACGCACTTTTAAAATGTCAGAGAAGCCACTCAGCTTTATTGTTTTGCCATCAAGGCACGCCAGAAAAGATTTAACCAAACTTTTGTTCTCGACCTCTCCTTCAAACCTAATGAAATCCATCGTGCTTTTAGAAATCCGCAGAGTGGAAAACTGATGAGTTTGCACCATGCCCTTCAATCTTTCCATCACTTCCCAGTTCGAAATGGATTTTCCCGGTTGCTTCAGCTGAGGAAGTGCCACACTGATGGTCATTTTTGTAATGGGTTTAAGGTATAACCCACAGGGAGCACAGAGCTCTACAGCTTCTGATGTATCATGAACTATTGTTGCAGCAGCCATAACAAAGAAAAAGCATAGGATAAAAAAATAAAAGATGCAAGTTTAAGTTGCAGGCCAACAGTAGTCAAATAAAATAGCCCTTATCCATAAATAATTTAATTCTTTGGCGATTTAACCACTCCCAAGTTAAAACGATGTCTCTTAACACAAGAGTGAATTAGATAATTACAACCGAGTAGTACAAACATCTTAAATTACTTTACAACCACTAGAGCCTCTAAGTAATTAAATCTCTGTAAGGCCTCGAATAGAAAACTAGAAGCTGATGACAGTCTTAGGAATACATGAAGTTGGTATGTGATTGCTCAGAAAGCAGCTACCCTTTCTCAGGAGGGAAGGGACTGGCGGCGCGATGTCACACCGCTCCCAAATCTACTTAACAACCAGTGAAGCCCAGCAGGCTGGCGCCCAGGCGGATCTCACGTTCTCCGGGAGGAAGACCTGGAAGGTGTCTGCAACGAGAGAAAAGCGCCCCTTTTATTTAAAAGCCCGAAGCCCCACCGCCCGTCCCTGCCGGCAGCGCCGAGCAGCCTCCGCAGGACAAGGCAGGCTAACACCGCGAATCGCACCGGAGCCAGCGGCCACCGCCGGCAGCTGCCCCCGGCGGGCGGAGCCCGGAGGCGGGGAGATACCCCGGGAAGACGCCAGCGGGAAAAGCGCCCCTCGCCGATGCCGGGGTCCCCCCGCAGCCCCGCCGCCGGCTCCTGCGCGTCTCCCGGCAGGCAGAGCCCGGCTCCGCGTCCCCCGCTCCCGCCGCCCGGACGGGACCCCCCGCCCGCCTCACCCGCAGCCGCCGGGACGCGCCACCCCGCATGCGCCGCCGCCGCCGCTTCCGCTTCCGCTTNGCAATAGACCATGGCCCAAGTGCCGGGTTTAGCCTTTGCTTAAACTCCTCCCGGGATGGTCACTGCAGCACCTCCCTGGGCAGCCCTTTCCAATATCTAATCGCCCTTCATGTGAAGAAATTCCTCCCGATATCCAACCTAAACCTTTCCTGGCACAGCTTTAGGCCATTTCCTCTCATCCTGTCGCTGGCTGTCTGGGAGAAGAGGCTGAGTCCCCGTGTGGCTACAGCCTCCCCTCAGGTGGCTCTAGAGAGTGATGAGGTGTCCCCTGAGCCTCCTCCAGGCTAAACACCCCCAGCTCCTTCAGCCGCTCCTCACAGCACATGCACTCCATAGGAAATGTGTTCCCTCTGTCCCGTGCCCGGGACACGAGAGCACAGCCAAGGCCACCCTGACCCTGGAAGGCAGAGCAGGGCTGGCTGTGGTCACCTGCCCCTGCTCCGCCATTTTAAAACAGATGAATTCTACCCAAGGCTAGAGCTTGGGTAGAATCCACCATGTGAGAAGTGTGAGTGAAGAAACCTTCAGCAGCAGTCTGGGTGTAAATAAGGGCTTTGAAGCACCACTGCCCTCGGTGCAGGAGGTCACCGTCAATGCAGCAGCTGCAGCAAGAGCGCAGCTGTTGCACAGAGGGGCTATTTCACACCGCACATCCTGGTAACTGCTGGCCCTTCTCTGTTTCTGTTATGGTTAAGTAGTAGTATAAACACAGAATAAGGAACTACTGCTACCGACAACAATTGAAACAGTGTGTGCTTTGTAGTCTGAGAGCCCCTGCATTGTATGTCACACCTTCTTCTACAAACTTGCCCTTGGGAGTGCACAAAGCTAAGTCGGATATGTTCCTGGGAGTTTCAGCAGCAGCACAGGGAGACCCTGCATATGGCAGTGATTTTGAATCCTGTGCATAATGATAGACTGCTCAAGACTGTGCCAGAAATCAATATTCTGTATCTTAAAAGCTAGAACAAAGCTCTGAAAAGTTGCAAAATACCAGCATTGAGGTTACTCATGACAGGTCATCAGCCACAGCTTTAAAAGCTATCGCAGACTATTTTTCAGATATACTCAAAAGAACTGTTACTAACATTATATTTAAATGGGCAAGAGGAAGTATATATAATGCACCCACCTTTTAAAAGATGTACTCAAGCATCAATACTGCAGTACAAAAGGGTACACTGTCTCTGGTGAAATGCAGTCCTTTGTGTTGGGCAGATGTGTTATTCTCACTTTTATTTTTTCAGTGAGATACTTAAATGAGTAAATGAAATGTCTCCCTTTGGTTTTCAGAGTCTGAAGTGAAGGCCGGTAAAGGATATTACACCCATGAGGCAGAAGGATGAATCAGCAAAATTAAACATCAGTAAGGGACAGTATCTGAGTGCAACTGTGCATGTAAATCTGGTTTTTACTGTAAGACATGGATTTTCCCCAGCTCTGTCAAATACATGCTGCTGTTGACCTTACAAGCCATGTGTCATGTCTGGAAGCTTTTACCTTTTTTCTGACTTCAACAGAGAGTCTTATGGAAGATGTCACTTCCACCTATTAACTCTCTTTTGTACCTTCAGCAGTTAAAACACCAAGTCCCACAAAAGTTCACTAGAGGGAGTGCTTGTTACTTACATATAAGAGATCTATTCACAAACACAATTAAAATAGGCTATAAACAGCAGATACAAGGTTTTGTATACATGCCAGGATAGAGATCATTCTTCCTTTCTTGGAAGAGGATATAATCCTCCCAGCTACACACGGTCCTATCTGTGTACTACTTCTGCTCTTCCTAAAATGCACTCTTTTCTTGGCCTTAGTGGTCATTGGCAGAAATGCATGCAAGATGTTACGTGGGTGTTTACATAAAATAAAACAACAGCCTAGTATAATTCCATTTCCTTTCCTTCCATCTTCCTTGCTCTCTGAAACATACCAAAGAAGAAGAAAACCTCTTCTCAGTTTAAAACTTAGCTGTATCTCTTGGAGAATTATTTATCTCCTGTGTTCATCTAAATCTTTGCTACTACTCCAGAAATGCTCCTGGTACATATCTTTTTAGACACAGAGTATGTTGCACCCGGTGGTTCCTTTGGATATGATTTTAGTTTTCTGTTGTCACTGATCAGGGGATATCTCTTTATTCTCTCCCACAGAGGGAAAACTGAATGATTCATTGTGCACTTGGACAGTTTATGAATGAGAATTGGAAGTGGAGGCAGGAGCATTGAAGAATCTCTCAGATGAACAGATTGCATAACTGTTGAATATACTTTATAATGTTGGTTTTAGGCTCTAAATAGCCTCTCCCCACAAAGCAAAATTAATCCCTGAAGTGGGTAGGAACAGAGGAATGAACCTGAAATATATTGGTTTATTTTCCATGGTAAGAAAGAGCTCCACAAATAATTCCATTTCCTTTCATTAGCTCTGCTCTTTCTTGTTTGGATTGTTGTGTGTGTCAGTGAAGTTTGTGGGTGTGACAGATCATCCACCTTGGAAACAACACATAGCATTAAAAGTAATACATATGCTGATGTAGGGCAACCTCAATTAACTAGAATTAATAATCACTTCCTGGGCCTGGTTCTCTACAAGTCTAACTATTGCATTCTGCTTAAAGCAATAGAATATGACAATATAAAGATCCAGTTTCACTCTCTCTAACACAGCCTTATGGCAGAGAATTAGCCTTGCAGCACTGTGTAGGATGCAAAACAGATTATTTTCTACTAATTTGTGCCTGTGCCCATTGCCATCTCTCTCACACTAAACAGAAATGGCAACATTTCTGGTTTTTGCTTTCGATGAGGCAGAATTGGCATCTGTTGCGGTGTTGGTTTATGAACTTTCTGGTCAAAATACAGAGTGCTGTAGCCTATAAAACAGAAAAATTAGATTTAATTGCCAAGACACATTGTACTATACTTGTTAGCACCATGTGTTTTTTAAAAAGTTTTAGTACTGTGCTGTCAGATGCATTGCTGGTTATTTCAGTTTTTATACATGCATCCATGAAATGTTTTCATGTAATGACAGATTTCAAGAATTACCACTTAAAATAAATCAAAATGTAAAAATACTTCAATTTTTTACTACTTTTTTTCCATTGTCTGTTTAGGGAAAAATATTTTAATTGGATTCAAATTAATGCTTGAAAATTAAGTATTTTCTCCATAGTATTGCATGTTTGATTGATACCAATCATTAAGTCATCTCGTGCTTTTATGTGCACTTTTTAAATCCAAAAATTTTCTGAGTAATTTATGGAGTGAAAAGCAAGAGCTGTTGGCCTTTCTGAAGAAAAGAAGAGCAGCAGGTTAATAACACTAACCTTCCTCAGCAGGATGTGTCTCTTGACAGGTTACACAAGATTCATTTCAAGTGCAACTGTTGACACCATAAAGAGTTTGTTTGAGTTTTTAAAAGAGGTAAAACTCTATTATTAAAATTGAAGAATTACAGTTCTGAAGAAGACAAGATCTTTTAAACAGACAAGATCCTCTCTGTAGGTTCAGCCTGCCCCGCCCACTAAAAGTTTCACCTAATCCAAACAGACCAGAGATATTTCAGTAGATCTGGCATAAGTATAAATTACTGGCATCAATTCCATGTTTCAGCAGCAGCAATGTCAGTAGCCCAGCCTTGCTTCCCAACACACTCATCAGGGATGTCAGGGGAATCAGTGGCAGAATGCTCTGCTGAGTTTGCACTCTTTTTGCTCCTGGCAACCTTTTCTCATTTCCCGGGGCCTGACTGTAAATCTGAAAAGCTAAACAAAGGAAGGATGACCAAGCCATGTCACATTTGATTTGCACATAGCACTGCTCTTTTCATGCAGACAGGTACTGTCAATATATTCCAGAGTGTGCTGCCAGGGCTCATTAACTACATCTTAAAAAATGTCTTCTTGCAATTTCTATTACCAGGTATTGAGTTTATACTAAGATGCAGGCTAAGACAGTTGAAATAACTAAGTGGCCTAAATCAGTGAAAAAGTTTTGTCAAAGTTTTTTTCTGGTCCATAAATATATATATATATATATATGTATTCATGTATACATACTTCTATATCCATGACTATACATCAATCTGTTTATAAAAAACATTTGTACGTGTATATATATATAAACTGATTTTCTTCCAAGGTCTTTTTTCAGCTGAGAGAGACATTCAAGTTTGTGTAGGGAAAGTCCTCAGGTGTCTGGTGATTCTGTGCTGCAGAATGACAAGTCAGCCTAAGATTAATTTGTAAACATTCTCCTCCCTTCCCTCCCCAGGTATACCAGCAGGTAAAGAGACAACTTGGATATGAAAAAAAGCCTGGGTAGTCAGAATAAAATTCTGAAAGTCATGTAGGTGCTACATATTGGCTAATATTGGACAGCAAACAACTTCCAGCCAGAGACTGAAAGCTCCCAAAAAGACTAGGAGGTTGAACTTGCCACAAATGAGCAGATATTCAGGTGCTGTTGCCTGTTGTGTCATCTGGAAGCAGCAGAAAATGTAAAAGTAAGGAGACGTAAGGCTGGTTTAGTGACATCAGCTTCAGGTGTGGTGTAGTTTGCTTTGAGCTGCATTACAGGAAAGTCTGACCCATATCTGTGTAAAAATTACTTATTCTGTCCATGTCTACACACTAATATAAATCCTGGGAGTTTCCAGTATTCTGGGTGCAAGACCCACAACATCAGTGTAGGTGAGCTATTTTTCCTAACAGTGCAATGACTGGATGGAATAAGTAATTTTTTCATTATTTTATTTAACCTGCACTTCTCTATTCTGTTGGCAGTAATATTATAGGCATGATGGGAAGAGAAGACAGAGGGAGAAGGGAGGTTGCCATATACTCCATATTTTTGGGAAGTAGTTATCTCTAATATAATGACAGTCCTGTTTAAGGATAAATTGACAGTTTTCTGCAAGTGGGAAGAGAATAAAAATGTTTTATCAAGTAATTTTAAGTATAAAGGAAGTGATTAATTCTAACTTAACAGTGTATTTTTATCTACTTACGCTACGATTTAGTTGTAGTCTTACTACTAATTTGGTATGAAATAACCAAATGCATCAAGCTTTGCACCAAAGGAAGAGAAAAGTTATTTATGTTAGTGCAAGGGAACCTAATTATGAGCCATAGGGTATGATTTAGAAAGGGAAAATGTCATGACTGCAAGATCCTTTGACCTATAAAAAGGGAAAGGCATCATAACAGCCAGATGGTTTTATTTGAAAGACTGTGGGAAAGAAATCTGTCTGGGCAAAACTGCAAAGCCTGAAAACTTTTTGTCTTTAGCTTCAATTGCCTACTTTACCCTTTGCTGGTAAGCAGAGGTGGTATAATACATACCCATGCCCACTAGATTTCAGTGATATTTCTCTGGCTTCACAAGCCTGCTAGAATTCCACAAGGATCGTCGAAGGCCCAACTCCTCTACAAGCCTCAAGAGTCACAGCATGTGCCTGAGAGCATTGTACAAAGGCTTCCTGAACTCTGGCAGGCTTGGTGCTGCTTCTCTGGGGAGCCTGTTCCAGTGCCCCACTGAAGAGTAATGAAATACAAGCAAATCACAAAGAATGAATAGATAACTGTAGTATAACATTTAGCTTATGTAGATAATGGCCAAGAAAGAAGAAAAATATTAATATTTATAACTGAAGTTTCACCTTGAAGGTCACTAACAGGAGAACAGCCTAATACAGGAAAAATGGAATGTAACTTAAATTGAGTGACTAAAACTCAAAAGGGATGAGGAGTGCTAGGCATGGGTGCTGTAGCATAGACTTTAGCCCAATGAAAGAGAGGGGGACATATCTGCAAGTAAAACATTACTAAGTATTACTAATTCAGAACTGCATTAATTATGGGAAAGAATTATTAGCACCATTATTTTTACCAGGTACTTCTAATTTTTATCAAGAGTAATACACCTAAGACTAACATTGAGCTTTGGACTCTATATTAAGAACTCTGAATATGTACTGGTTTTAATCATCAGACTCTCTGACTTCTGCTTCTTGGAAAGCCCCAGCTTACTTCTCACTTCTGAATCTTTTCACCTCTGATGCTTCCAGGTTCTTGTATTTCCTGTTTGTGTGAACAAAGCCATGCTGGACATATGGAATTTTTTTTTCATTTTTACAAATTTTATGAAAGCTACTATGTATATTACTACTCCAATCTATTGTGCTTCTATCTTCTACTCCTTAATATATGAAGTTTCCTTAGAGAAGCTCATGTTAAATGATCGATCTGCTAAGGAACAAATGAATAGCTGAGGAAATAATTTCTTTCAACATCCCAGCTAGACCTCAAAGAAGACAGTCTCAGACATTTGTACCAGTCAGGAAGGATTCTTACCTGATCTGTTTAGCATGGGGCACTACTACCAGTGCAGAGAAGTTCTCTGTTTTCATAAATTAAGAAAACAAATGCAAATGCTGTCATTAGGAAGAAGCTTTAGATTCTTCCATTTAGAAATGGATTTTACAGGGACGACAGAGATCTAAGGATCCTGTAGGCATTGCTGGCATTACCTAATGTGATGTCTTTGTTGGTTGTCTTCAACCAGGTACAGACCTGGTTGTCTGTACAAACAGGGTGTCTGTACCCCAAGTAGCACAAAAGACAATTCAGTGGAGTGCAGGAAGAATATGTTTTTTTTTAACGATAAACAAATAAAATAAAAATATGAGTTTTTAAAGTAGGGTTTCTTTCATCTTTATCTCATCCTTTTAAATTCCTATTTTTGTAGGTTTTATAATGTACATAATATGTTATTACAGTAGTACATCTGTATAACTTATTTATAAATAAACATACATATATTGAGAGGTTGTGCTTAAATTTTTTTTTTACTTGGGTTGCATGATGAAAGAAGTTTGGAGATCTGTGTCATACTGGGACCATCCTGCACTGAGCATTTGTCTGATCAGCTGCAAAGCATGAGCCTTGGTACAGATTAGGACTCCTCATGTGGCTAGCCTCAAGTAGCACTACTGAAACAGGTTACCTGCTTTTCCCACTGTGGAAAAGTAATCTTGTGGGTGAGTAACAGGGACAGATCAGGCTGCTAATGCAGAGACAATATATTGCTTCTCTCAAACTCATCTCCATCTTCTTCTTGGATAGTACTTACTATTTTAAGAAATTCTTTGCAGTTTTCCTTTCTTTAAGGGGAGGGTACATATACATTGGCATTTCAGTGTTTCAGACCATATATCAGTTCTGGAAAAATGCCTCTGATGGTGACTCCAGCATTTGTGATGCAAGGTGAGTGAAACAGCCATGCTGTGCTCCATGAGTAACAAAAAAGGTTTTTGAACTGGAATATTTTAGCAAATATTCTAAAATAGCCTTTTCAGTGATTAAAAGAAAAGAAGAAGTAGATGTAATAGTATAACAGATGTTTGTATTGTCATCCTACAGCAGAAATACATTCAGTAAGAAGAGACTGAAGAAATTCAATGTATATTAAAAGATCAGGTAAGACAATAATTTATTTATTTATTTAGAATTTATAAAGTCATTAGGAGCAAAATTAACTTTTATGGAGCAGGAGTATTTGATTTATGGTAGTATTTGTTCCATATTTGTAGTTTGAAAAGATTGAGTTTGTCTAGACTGGAGAAGAGGAATGTTTGGAGGGCTTAGGTAGGAAGGAGCTCATTATCTCTCTTCAGGGTGAGTTAAACAGGAGTTCCAGGCCTCAGACTGAGTAGAGAGTCACATCTGGAAGATTTTTTTTTTCTTTCTCATTTAAAGGTGGCATCTGAACAAATTGCCTGAAAAATTTATACTCCCCATCATTCTGTCTAAGAAAATGTTAGATAAACATTTAATGTCAGAAATTGAACTGATTCTGCCATAGGGAAAGGATATCAAGAAATAAGACCCCATCCAGGCCTATTTGTTTTGTGAAACTGTGGCTGCTATTTCTTGTGGCTGCTATTGTTTTGAGTAATACAAGGCTAAATCTGGGTTTTGGTCTACCTTTTCTCTATCTGTCAGTGAAACAAATTCCAGAAGGGTAAACCCCTGCACCCCCAAAAATATTTTAGCCAAAGTGCCACATATTGTAAGTGATGTTTTTTTATTTTTCTATATTGATTGTGTAATTATGTAAAGCTGTACTGTAACAAGCCACATTTTCTAAAAAATGTCTGTATGGAATTCAGGCTAGACCACAGTTAAATAAAGTTTTGAAAGAATCCCTGTTTAAGGCAATAGCTCTTTTCTGAAAACAGGGTTTAATTTTTATATCTACTGATCTAGTAATTCATTTAGCTAAGTATGTATTTTGCTTTTGCTCAATTGTATAATTCCACTTGTGTTTTATGATGCCAAGTACTTTACATATATAAATCCATCTCAGGAAAAGGCTGAAGTTTTCAGAACTGCTTTTGTAATTTAAGAGCCTGAGTCAGATTCTGCCTTCTGAAGTCATTTAGGCTTCAAAAATAAATATTTTCCACAGTGTCTCTTTCAAAAGCCTTGCTAGTGTTTAAACGTGGGCAAGATGCCTGCAAGAGCAGAAGTGAGTAGGACGAGGACCCTGTGACAACAAAACCCAAAACTCAGAGATGCTCAGTTTATTCTGCTTGTTCTTCACGAGTTTGCTGCAGGGGAAGAGACTCTTCTTGTCCTCCTGCCTGCATATGAATTCAACAAGCTGCTGAGAGGGAAAGTCAAATTGGGGTGATGAGAGCAAGGGAAGGTGGGGGAGATTTAGATACTGGAGAGACAGTGGAGTACAAGGAGATGACCTGTACTGGTGTTGACACACCATGGTCAGCTGGTTAATGTGGGGAGAAAATTGACTTTTCTGTGGAAAGCTTTCACAGTCCTGGAAAGACATATGTGACTTTGAACATTGTGAAGATATTATTGAATTAATATTCACTGCATGCAGAGCTTATGAATACTCAGGTTGACAATATACAGAGCTTCTCAAGGATTTCAGATAAAGAAATCAATTATAACTACGCAAAAGGTTCTTTCCAAAGAGAAAAAATAGTACAGATGTGGTTTTTTGGTAGCTGTTTGGTAGCTTGTGAAAGAATTAATGTGAAAAAGTCTGGTTTCTGTCTTCACTCCACTGTTTTCCTCACAGGACAGTTACTTTACAATTTAGGATAAACTCCAGGGAGCCAGTGAAAAAGTCCAACGGTTTTCACTGGTTTTTATATGACTTTTTTAGAAGGATAACATGTGATGTAAGGAAATTGATGCCTTCTGTAAAAACTCCAATTAAAGGACTAAAACAGAGCCTGTAGTCTTATAAATTTTGCCTTATAAATTAGGGTCCAGCAGGGGCCAGTGTGGCCATGGCCTGAGGAACTTGTACTGGGGGCAGAGGCTTCAAGGTGTTTGTGCAGCACGCAAGGGGAATACACAGTAAAATCCTTGAGGGTTTGAAACCTTCAGAAGCATCAAGCTCCTGGAGGAAGGGCACCACCCAAGGTGTGTTTCCTCAGAAGAAACATAATTTCTTGGAATCTTTGGTTTGTGAGAAATGAAGAGGAAAAGTAGTATCATTGTGTGTATAGTTCTGACTCAGACCAAACCCAAGTTTTAAGAGTGCCTGAACTTCCCAGAAACCTCAGAACTCTTTCTAATCATCTCTGGAAGAAGGCTTGCTCCACTCACCATTTTGTTCTTTAGAACAAAAATAATTGATTTCTGCAGAAGTCCTTTTCAGGAAGCACTTTGTTCTCTTGTGGTTGTAACTGAACTTTACAGCACAGAATATATATTTTTTAAAAAAAAAGACTTTCACAGTAGAGAAAAGAGAGGACTCTAAAGCTATATGAGGCAGAAAACATTGGAGCAGGTAAAAGCCTTGAATCCTGAGATCACCCTTATTTACATTTACTTCATACAGCTACAAAGATGATGACTTTTTTATTGTGGTATGGACTTACTGATATCAGGAAGGGATAAGAGCAGACAGTTTTAAAGTCTCTCTCTTCAGACAGTGGTTAGACCATAAAAGAAAAGGTAAGGTGATAATAGTGTAGCTTATTTATATTTCAGTACAAAGTTTCAATTTGCTACCTGATACTTCAGTGTGAAAAAGATATTGCTATGGATATAACAGTCATGAGCATACAAATGAGCTTCATATCACTGGTTTTAGATGTTAAAGTCTCTTTCCAGGCAGTGATGCAGCTCATGTTACACTCAGGTAAAAGATCTAATATGAACAATTCAAGGCTTTTCAGTTTCCTATGAGAGAAGCTTTTTTTTTTTTTTTTTTGTATATTTATCCCTACCTCACCATACACAGGCAAGTGTAGGGATGTTATCTGGATGAAATCTTTTGTGGAGAAGCAGCTGCTTTGCCAAAACCACATCAATATAAAAGTCTTAATGGATTCCAGGAATTGGTCTGTATAGGCTGTCTGACCCGTCCTAAGTGGTTTGTACTTCAGGCAGTTTGCCACAGGGATGGGGTCCTAGCCTCACCTGGATACAACAAAGTAAAAATTAACATCATCTTTTCCTTGGTGATATCCTACAGGGAAGAAACAGAACTTTGTTGACTGTGTAATTACCATTTAATTTATGTACTGAGATTGTGGCCATGCCATAACATGAAAGCCAGTAGATTTGATCTTTTATGCCCTCATGTTCAAATGTACAGTGGAAACTACCTTTTCTCTGTACCTGGTAGGAAATAATTCCTGCCTTAAATACATTGGTTGAGTGTTGAGCTTGTTAAATGGTGATGTGTCCTTGCTTTGAACATCTTGAAATTGCTTCTGTGCCAGTGAAACTGCTGAGAGATAAAGATGGCTTGATGTTTTTAACTGTTGGATGTTAAATTGTCTTGGTAGTAAATCAAAGTCCTGGCTGCAATTTAGAGACAAGTCATGAGCTAGCCATAGAGGTCAAAGACCCCATTGCTAAGAGAGAAGGATGAGAAAAGGGAATCAATGAATAATTAACAATCTGGGACTTCCATTTTTCCTGACTTCTTGTACAGGTGATGCAAAGTCTATTTCTCAAAATCTATGAAACAGCTAAAAAAATGCTCATAGTCCTTACCAATGCAAAATGCATAGGATAAAGAAAAAAACAAATGCTATTTTTTGCCTTGTGTTGTATTTATGAGTTTGAAGTTCAGCATAAAATCTGCATGAAGCCACAGCATTGACATGGAAAGGCTTAAGGCACCTGGCCTGAGTCAGAGTAAAATGTCCCTTTCTTCAGAGGTGTCTTGGGTGCTTTTACTGTTACTGGAACAGTAATATGGGAATGAGCTTTCAGTTACAGCCCTCCACTTGAGGCTCAGAAACCTGACAATTCAGTCATACAACAAAGCCTGGCATTAAACATGTTCTTCCTCCCCTGCTTTGGCAGCAATTCCCTGGAAGTGAACAGGGGTTTTCAGCAGTTGCCACTGCCCCAGCCTCAGGAATCCAAAACTGAGTCACAGACACCTCTTGCTATGACCCTGCTCAACCCGAGGCAGCTCTCCCACCTGCTGAGATGAGCACTTGCCTCTCTGTCCTTCAATCTCAGGCACTTCCATCCAGGGATCTGCTCTGACACAAAGCCAAGCCAGCTGCACTGAGCCCTGGGCCCGGTAGTGTCCCAGGAGCTCTGAGGTAGGTGCAAGGATTTTGCTTTCAGCGCCTGAAAACTCTTGTCATTCCTCAGTGGAGTATTTAGGGTCTTACTTCAAAATGGTTATGTGCACATTATATTAATGCTTTGTGCGAGTGTTGATTCCTTGCAGCATTTGTGAATTGGACTGGCTCCCTTTGAGGTTGTTCTTTGGACAGTACTGAACTTTGAGAACTGTACTGTGGGCCATTGCTTTTTGTATTTTAACTGTTTTCATATAAAGTTTTAAAAGCTTTTTTAATTATACTTCAGGGCTGTCTGGGTGAAAACTATCAGACTCATCAGTTTTTTCCTCACTTCCTCTCATTTGCATCAAATCTCCGAACAACCCAAAGAACCTTCCTAAAGCGAGATGCATTGAGAATCCCTTCTCACCTTCTGCCTGTACTTCACTATTTATCTCCTGCCTTCAAAATGACCAGATTTTCCTACAGCTTGTGGCTCCTCTACCCTGAGGATCAGCTGTATCCAGAAAGGGATGACAGACACCTGGGAGGAATGAATCAAATGGAAAGGAAGTCAAATGCTTGGTATAGATAAGTAAACAGTCCTATTGGGGAGTTCAGGAAGGAGATGGAAGGCCAAGGATTGAAGATAACCTTTTTGGTTTCTGAAAAAATATTGTTAACATGGGGGGGCGGGGGGGAAGGAGAGGAAGAGGGGAAGGGCATGGCAGTAAAAATAATTGTGAGTGCAAGTGGAAGAAAGAGAGAGAGTATTACTGGATGGCAGAGCTCACCTCCTGCTTTACAACAGCAGATATATGTATTTCCATCCCAAGCTGTATTCTGTCAGTCTTGATATTTGCTCACCAAAACTTTTCAATTATTGTAACCAGTGCTCCTGCTCATGGCTGATAAGCCCAAGCTTTTCAACTCTGAATCATCAACCGAAACTTTTATCTCAGGACTGAATACATGCTCCTGTATTCAGGGAAAAGGGGAAAGAAAGTACATGGAGATAGGGTCAAAAAGCTATTAATTATATCAGTAGTTTATTGTTGTTTCCTTCATGATTACTTTACATTGTTTCTTGAAAAATAGAATACAGCTCCAAAGAGCAGGGGAGAGACAGATTTGCAAGAATGATTTCTTAGGGTTGATTTCTGCTCAAAAAAACCAAAACAACAACAACAACAAAAGGCCAAATCAAAAACACCAGCAAAACCAAACCAAACCAAAAAACCCTTCCAATTTCTAGAGTTTGGAGGAGCCGAGGTCCTGCTGGAGGTACCGCAGTAAACCAGGGGTGTCACCTCCTGTGCTGTCACGGCACCACCTGGTGGGACCTGCTCGTCCCTGCAGCTCCAAATCCCTCGAGGGATTGCAATTCTCCGGCGAGTTTTTTGCATTTTGCCCGCGGCTGGTCTTTCAATGGAGCCCCGATACACCCGCACCCCAGTCCATGATCGGGCACAGGCGTAGCCATGTCTCCAGAACTTTGTCCCATCGTCCTGCTGTTCTCCAGGTTTCAGCAGTCAAGTCAAGTGTACTCCAGGCTCATCCCCTTGCAAGTTCAGTCTGATCATCTGTAGATATTGGGCCAAAACTGTACCAAGTCTTGTGTGCAGACACCAAAGAAATGGAATTGTGGGGCTGGGAGTGCATTATTGAAGCTCCCGCTCTAATAAGCAGTATTAACAAAACTTGTTTTTGTAGCATGTGTGATTGACATCCTTTGCATCCATAGAGGCAGGTAGGGCCGAGGTAGCCTAGGAATAGGCATCCTCTGGCCAAGGTGAAAGGAAGAGGAGGAATATGGTTATGTACTTAAAGATTTCTCACAGTGTCTGTGCAGGGGGAGAGTGGTTTTCATGCTATTATCTCCTAGTTTCCACAATTTGATATTCCAAGCTAATTTTAAAAGTGTCATTTAATGAGTGCTCACTTTCCTTTTGGTTTTTCCTTTTGTTCTGGAAACATTTAGCTTGCAGTCTATATCTCTGTGCTGCAGCTGTCACAATATCCTTCAAAGAAGGATTCTCCTACATTTTGCAACAGCAGCATGATGTGTCATTGATATTCCAAACTTTTGATAATGCTGGCTTTTTTCATTTCACTGGTGGGAAGTCTTTTGTGGATAAATGAAAACTGGTTTAGGTTCAACTCCATATCAGCTCAAATCCTTTTTCTAATTGCATTAATTGGTTCTTTTTAATTATAACTTGAACTTTCTTCTTCACCTATTTTTTGCTCTTAAGAGAAAGTTTTCCATCCCCATAGTTGCAGGAAGAGGTTTCAAGATATGGATCTCTGTAAGTGACAACTCATAAAGTAATTCTTTAAGAAATAAATAAATAATAAATAAATAATTTAAAACCATCTCTTAGTATTTATCACATCTAGGATTTCTAGATGCATGAGGCTGGCAGTAGGACTTCCAGGCAAAAGTATGAAGGAATAAAAAAGCATTACTTTCTGGTCCCATTCTCTAAGTCTGCCACATTTAATTTGAAAGGTCTCTACATGTAGTCAGCAGTATTATAGACTTAATCTGTTAAAGCATCAGTTGCACCAACTGATACTAACTCAGACTCTTGTTTCAATTTTTTTTAATGTGTACACCCACAGAAATGTCATAGTTATATCATTTTATGAGAAATTGGGATGGGAGAGAGAAAATCACTTTTATACTCATCTGTTACCAGATTTCATCCAAGCTTCAGTGTAACATAGTTTGGTTTCATAGACTGAGTAAACCAAGGCTTGTTTTGGGAACCTACAACCTGAATATATGCTCAGCAATGGCTGCAATGAGTTTAACTCATTAAAAAACCTAAAACTTTCTGGAGTAAGTCACGGAGGATGGGATTCAGCTCATATGAATTAAACAGTCTAAAATGCAAGAGTCTGGATTAATCTCTGTGGGAGTGATAGACACTCCTATCTAGAAAAGAGATTTAATTTCCTGCCAAGGAGGGAGTGAGGGAGAGGGAGAGATGAGGGAGTCAGGTCCCTGCTGGTGATTAAAGTTTTCTAGTTTCTGTTGTGTCTGGCAGTCAAAGCAGGGCCCAGACAGGTTCCCTGGAAAACATCCCAGGCTCTCCAAGTCACAGTCTCAGCTGCCCTGAGAGAGGCATGCTTCAGTTTGGCATTGGGTTCGTGGGGCAGCAAATTGAAAATATAATCTGTGGGACAGAGCCCGACATTGCATCCAGTCCAGAGCCTGCTGAAGGGGTAAAGGCTGGGGAGAGTGTGGATAAAAAGCAAAGACTTGGAAGTCAGCTAATTTGATTTTCCTGAAGCTGACCAACAACAGACGAACATTGCAGACACTTGGAGTAGCATCTGGCTTGGCCCTCCCTCCTGCTGTGTCTCTTCCCTTCCCTGGGACAGCAACTGTTTTCTCCTACCTTGTTCTGGCAGGAACAGGAGGATGTTTGTGATGCCAGCTTGTTGTGTGTTGTGCCAGGATGTTGTGTGTTGGGAAAGGAGAGCACAGCTCCTCTCAAAAGTGGGGAGCCAGGAAGTTCTGCACAGAAGGAGGATCTTGCAGCAGGTGGGAGCAAAGTTTCAGGACTTGATGCTCATGAAAGTCCATGCTGTTGTACAGAGTGTCAGTCAAGGCTTCTACATGTGTGATTAGCCTCCCGAATAATTAAATTTAATTGTATTCAGTGTAGCTCAGTGAGCTGCAATTAGTGATGCACTAGCCTTATTTTTTATCCTGTTTGCTCATATTACTTCTCCTTTATAAATTGGTATTCTCTAATGCTTCCTCAGGAGGAAATGCAAGCTAAATATGTCATAAAATTGCTGGTTTCAAAAACACATTTCATTTTTCTCTATTGTTACAAAAAACAATAGATGGAGCTGAAACCTGCAGGAAGTATGCCTTATCATCCATGGCCATGGGCTTGTTAAAGACTCAGCCTCTCACATTTGAAGTGTGTTTCTAAGAACATAGGTTACAAACAGATCACTACATATGTTGATAAAAGCTAAGGCAGCCAGTCATATCTCTGTGTGAAAGTTGAGAAGGAAAGTCAATAATGTCTCCACATCTGAGGTGAAGCAGGAGAAATCTGTAGGATGGAAACTCCAGGACAAATTAGTTCATGCTTTGGGAACTGGGGCAACACAAAATATTTTGCTCTTGTGGAAGCTTACATGTGCTCAGAGATTTGAAAATCTAGCCCCCACTGCAAGTTCAAAAACCAAAATCCTTAAATTTCCATCAAGGCCTTAAATTAAGGTTAAAGATACTTCAACGTTAGATGTGGAAAAAGAAATCAAACCCGAGAAAAGTTTATTTTAGATCTTAGCCTTTTCACAAAGCCATAGTGCCCAACTACATATGAAACCAAGAATTTCTTGATTATTTTCTTTTTCGCTTTTATCATTTGGCTTCTAGCTGCTTCTTAGGAGTTTGTTCAGTGCTGTATTGGTCAATGAGAACCAAAGAAAATACTGCTGTAGATGCTTTTGGACTGAATTTTTGCCCCAGTAAGCCAAACAGGCTTGTTTCTCTGCCACTGGGTCCAGCATCCCCAAAGGTGTCCAAGTCATATAAGAGAAGAAGTGGCTCATAGTGGGCCAGCAGGTTGGCCACCTTAACTGGCGTAGCTATTGCTGCTTCCCATGTCTCCGTTAGAGCTACAAAAATATGTTGAACAAGCCAAGTGACCTCAGCCACTCTTCACACAGCCTCCCCTCTAGGCCCTTCACCATTTTCATTCCTTCCCTTGGACACTTTATAATGGCTTTATGTCTTTCTTATATTGCGGTGCCCAATAGTTAGCTGAGGACACCGGCGTCTGTGGCTTCAGACATCATGGCAGAAGCCACCAGGAAGCACCATTACCTGTCTTCTCTCATGCTGGCCCAAGGCTCCCTCTACACCTCACTAACCTTACAGCAGCAGGAGCTGTGGCAAGTGAAAATTAGAATTTATGAGGTGGCAAGTGGGTTCCCTTCAGAGGATGGAGGAAAACAGTGAAAAGCCACATAATGCACAGGGAGAAAACCCAGGGAGGGATGGAGGGGCTTCCCCCGCATTCATACATGGGGATGGTGCTTTTCAATCTGCAAATTCCTCTCACCTGTCTCCTCCAGTTTCTGCTGTGGCAAACTGTGGTCTGAGGTCTAGCAAGCAGTGACCCCTGCACACCTTCCAAGGGGTGATGGGAATCACAGGAAAATGAGCAGCTGGGTGGTGTAAAGGCAGAGGTTGCCTTTAGGCTGACTGCCCACCTCTGTTCTTGAGAATGACACCTCAAGCACAGAGCAAGGCAGGTGCCACAGAGCTATTCCCAGCACAGTATTAGCATGTGCTTCCCCACCAGGGAAAGAAAGGAAACCTTGACTGGGGGTAAAAACATACATTAAAGGAAATATTCAATTTGTGGAACAGCTATTCAGAGTGCCTAAGAGAACACACTCTTGTGATACATTATGTACAGATACCAAAACTGCTGTTACAACTAGGACAGATTAAATTACAAATTAAAAACACTACATATTAAATACCGCAGAAAATAACTATTAAAATATTTATGGATGAAAATGGTTTTTTTTTTCTGATATGAAAATGAAGAAGTGAAAAGGTTTCTGATCTGTAAGGGCACTTAAAATATATAATTAAATTAATTTAAAAATATATAATACATATACATATATATATATAAAATACATATATAACTCCTTAAAAATATATAATATGTAACTTTCAAAATAAATAAAATAATGGGTTTATTCTTTACTAATTTGGCTTTCTTCCATAAAAAAGGCCCTTCTTTTATTACCTTGTAAAGCAATTTGAGTAGAGATCACCAAATCCATCCTACAACTGTGGCGGCATTAGGTACCAAAACAGAGGAGATGCCCAAGACCAAAACCTGCACACTGCCCTGTCAGTCCTCTGCTTGCTCATTCCCCTGCCAGCCCAGGCTTCTGGCAGGAATCCTGTAACTGCCTGAAGCCTTGGTGTCCCTTTGTGAAGCTCCCCCATAAACTGACCAGCAGCCCTTCAGTTCACAGCACAAGTGCCTGCATTGCCTGCTGTCCCCAGCAAAGAGCCAGCTCCTGAGCCCTGCTCTGTGTCACCCTGCAAGTGTTGCCTTCTGCAGAAGGAGGTGATGCTCCAGCTCAGGCTGCACACAGAAGCCTCAGGCACTGCCCAGGAACTGGTCACTTGACATTGCAACCATTGAGGTGTTCAAATCTGCCCCTCTGGTGTGCACCTTCTCCAACTGTTTAATTTAGGATGATGCATCACACTTTTCAGTGCAGGAATGACAGACAGTATTAGCATGTGCTTCCCCACCAGATGTGTTTGTTTCCCTGACCTACATTTTCCTTAAGAAACACTGCTTACATTAGAGATACTGCTTTGGCTCACATGTCTCTCCCCTCTCACTAGCAATGGCATCACAATTATTCAAAAACTTCTTACTGAAAACTTTTCACTTCCTCTTATACACAGTTCAGGGAAACCAAAATGCACACTGGTGCTTTCAGCTTTGTATTGTGTAGGATTTTTATGATGTGCTATATGCCTGAAACAGTGATAACAATAATCCAGTTAGACTATATTGCCAAACTGAAGAGTTTGTTTGGGGTTGTATAAGCTTTTGTTGGCATTAAACAGTCTCTGCTTTGATCCTGTTGTTGTTATTGTGCTGCAAAGGGTTTCAATGAAAGGCACAAATGAAGATCTGCAGATACATTCCTGAGACATGCATTGGAAATAAAGATATGCTGAGAACTTCCTGAGAAAAGAATTGCAGAACTGAAAATGCATTCAGTCTGGAATAGATGCACATTTCATGATTTTTTGGGGACCTGAAAAGACTGCTATCTTAGAGCTCCATTTGCAAAAAAGACAGCAAACTGCTCTCTGCCAGAACAATTGCAATTTCTTTGGAAGACAATTACTATCACAAAATAGCTCAGTATGAATAGCTCAGTATTATCTTTCTTGGCATCAGCACACTCCAGCATATTAATGTCTCTGAATTAGAAATGCGAGATGTATATTAGTGCAGGGACCCTGCACCCTGTTGGACTACATTTCTTGGGCTTAAAAAAAATCCTTCCAAATCTTCTTTCCCTTTCTCATTCCTAAAGGAAATTACTCAAGACCACACAATAAACATTCAGTCATGGAGCAAAGAAATATCTGGACTGAGAGCAAAATCCGTTGTTGCCTGGGTCAAGGGTAAGTGCAGATGAGTTGACAGAATGGCAGAAGGATCCACAGATTATCTTCCATCTGTCTACGTAAATTTAGTTTCCTCTTTGCAATCAGTGTTTGCGCTGTTGATCACTGGGTGTTAACACACTGCGTGTACATTTCCTAATGTTTGTGCTTTATCAGCCATTTCCGGGCACGGCCCCTCGTGTTATGTACCCCCAAAAATCTGAAGTGTGTGGCAAAGCACAGCACAGCAGAAAATCAGCCTGCTGCTCTGCACCTCTCCTCCCTCCAGGTGCTGGCCTTAGAGCCTCACCTGCTGCCCAGGGTTTGCTCCCAGGTCCATGTCTGCTGCCAGGGAGCCTCAGCCACAAAAGCAGCTCCATGGGGCTGTAGCTGTGCCCTATGGGAGCCCGAGCTGAGCCACAGCTGGAGCACTGTGGCTGTCCAAGCCAGCAGGTTTGCATGTGAGGCTGCCACTCCTCTGGAAACCTGCAGCTAAAAGGACACCTGTGACAGCAACACCTGTCACAGCAACACCTGTCACAGCAAGCATCTCACACAGTTCCTACCCAGCTGGGCACTCCTATAAAACCTTCCCAACCCATGCTGCTTACTTCCTCACCTCTTTCCCCTCCCCACTGCCCTTCCAACACAAGAGCTGTAGGCAAGCCGGCTTTTGCCTGAGTCACCTGAGGTACGTGCCCTGCCCGGAATGGGAGCATCCTGAATGCAGGGCTTTGCAAATGAAGGCAATGAGGATGTCAGGAGCAAGGCTATAGCCCCCTGAGGATGTCAGGAATACTGGAATCATTCCAGGAGCTGCCATGGTTTTACTTGCACCTTAGCAGAGTTGGGAACATAATTTGACCCTTGCTTTTTTTTGTGCAATGGTCTCAGGAGTAATTACAAGACTAAAAGTACAAGACTGATGCATTTATCATAGGAATAGAATTCAGGTTTCTGATTTAAATTGCAATACAGAGCCCTTTGGAAATATGCACGACCTAGCCTCCTGCTCTCACATGCCCCATTCCCTTTTTGCAAGAAATACCACAATTTTTTTTTTTGCATCTTGCTGAAAATATTTCTTAGCAAATGTCTGCCTGGAAAAATCAAGAGCTTTTCTGAGTGTAATAGCCATACAATAAATAATTAATGAGTAGTAAGACCATCTGGGTTGGGTTTTTTTCCTCTTTTCTTCTAATTAAAAAGAAGGGATAAAAGGTTTCTCTCAAGACAGAGATGACACCTTTAAGCATTGGGGCATGATAATTTAAGAAATTGGGTGGAGTACTTCCTTCCTGCAAGCTGTTTGTAGCAAGTGAGAAGTTAGAGACAAATAGGATGTCTTATGCAACATCTGAAAAACAACCTTTTAACAGTTAAAAAAGAAAAAAAAAGGTTAAAAGTTTTCTCACCTCCCTGGTGGGCCTAATCCTGAGTCTTCTTAAAGACCCAGATGACAACCCCCTGTCTTGGTAGGTGGAATTGCTGGTGCTGGCCAGCTGGTAACTCTTTCACCTGTTATTTTCTCTTCTTGCTCAGTAGGCAGGCTTGCTTCTTGCACACCTTGTCTTGGGGGTAAAAGTAGATTTGACTTCAAGATATTTTTGGCGGCAGTCAAGACTTGGCAGCATCTGCTTACCCAAACATGGGTGAATATATTTTCCCAGCAGCTGTGTGATGGGGACAAAGGGGGGAAAAACCACAACCTAAATTTGCAGGGATCTCACCATTCTGTATGCAACAGCCACAGCCTTCTTTTTCAGCACCCTCTGCTTGAGATGGCTGCTCTCAAGCATCTACTGGCCATATTTCAGTTTGTCACGTGTACATCTGGGCAACAAATAAAAAAAACCAAACACTTTTCAAATAACTTTTTAAAAAATCATGAAAGACTTTAGTTGATAAAACAAAAAGTAAAAACAAACTCAAAGCATTATAATTTTTATTTCCAACCACATTAGGTACTTTGTTTCCCTAGGTATTGACTTTTGCAGGAGCTGACCATTTTCCTGCTGGTTTTGTCCAAGAGTTAGAGAGAGTGGTTACAAGGATCTAGGAAGATGGTCAGCCTGAGGAAAGGCTTTCCCACTTGCATGTCCTTCATTTGAGGTTGGACTAGGTGATCTTTAAAGGTCCCTTCCTTGGTTAATCAGGGAACAGGCAGACAGGAAGCGTTGGTTTCCTGCCCCACCAGCCACTAAAGTGTCTAGGCTGGCTACTGAGGTCTGGCAGGAAACAAGTCTGGTGGGTAAGGGACCAAAAAGCCTTGATAGTAGGGGAGCAAAGTGCATCCCCTTGTAAGAGATCAGGTTTGTGACCACTTGAGGAGCCTGGTTGTGCATAAGCCTATGGGACCTGATGAGATGCATCCCTGAGTCCTAAGGGAATTGGTCATTGTAGTTGCCAAGCCACTCTCTGTGATATTCCAGAAGTCATGACAATCAGGTGAATTTCCTGGTAACTGGAAAAAGGGAAAGCATTATACCCATCTCTATAAAAAGATAAAAAGGACTGTGGAGACTACAGACCTGTGAGCCTTACCTCTGTGCCTGGGAAGATTGTGGAACAGATCCTCCCAGAAGCTATGCTAACTCATGGAGGACGGGGAAGTGACTCAGGACATCTGCACAGCTTCACCTAAGGAAGTTCTGCCTGAATAACCAGGTGGCCTTTGTCAGTGGAGTGACTACAGCAGTGGACAAGGGAAGAGATGTTGTCTGTCTGGGCTTCTGTAAGGCCTTTGACATGGTTCCTCCTACATCCTTTCTCTCTAAGCTGGAGAGAGGTGGAATCAAAGAGTGGATTGTTCAGTGGAGTAGGAATTGGTTGGATGAACTCATCCTGTCCCTAGTAACACAGCTTTAACAAAGCCTTGCCCATACTGGTTTCAGCTGGTCAGTCCCTAGGTGTTTCAAGGCATGAACCCAGAAATTCAGACCCAAGAATATGTCTGCTTTGGTCAACGTGGTTTTACTGGCATCTCCTAAGAACTATGGGGCAGGGACCCAAGACAGAGTTCAGTTCTGGGGTAACACTCAATTCCCTCTACCATAAGAGTGCAGAGGACCCCTGCTTTCTGCAGGACCACAGAGACTTGTCTCTTGAGCTGGCCCCCACTTTGGGAGGGCTTCAGAGCAAGGGGGATGTGGCCATGTCCGCTTGTTCCTAGGGGCTCAGCTCAAACAGGTGCCTGGAAAATGGCAACTCCTGACTACATTTTCTCCCAACCCAAGTTACCTTGGGTAAATTTCTGATCACTCTGCTTGTCTCTGTCTGAGAGAAGGTTCCCTCTGTGAAATGCAGTAACCTGATAGACCAAGGTCATGGATCCTGCCTCCTTCCAACAGTTCTCCCACAGAATTAACACTTGAGGTTCTCAGTCCTGAGTCTGGGCCTTAGGCTGAAATTGAGATGCATTTTTTAAAAAATGACAAATGACAAACAGAATTGGAATTTACACAACTGATGGAAAAATACTTCCAATAACTACACACTAGGTAAAAAAATTCTGATCACTGCACTTTTTTCTTCTCCTCCTTTACAATGACTTAAAAATTAAGGGAGACTCATTTATGTAGGGATAACACCCTGAAATAAAAATAAGAGTAATGGGAAGTCACTTTTAAAGGCTGACTGAGTATGAGAATTATCAAACTGAAATCTGCCTGTAAGGGTTAGTCAGACCAGCAGTCTGTCAGCAAACGTGCAATTTTTAAAACTATTTCAAAGGCAGTTAAAGATTTTCTCAAAGCTGAGTCAATTCAAGCTAAGGCTCTAGCTGCTTTGTGCTGTGCAAGTGGATTTATTCAGACAGCTTTTGAACCACCACAATGGAGGCAGTGATCAAAACAGCAATGACAGAGTGATTAGAACCTTAAAAATACCACCATGGTGAGGATCAGACATAAGAATCTCATTAATTTCTACTAGATCAAAAAATGTGTACTTTATTTTGTGCTGATTAAATTTTTAGTTTCAGTCCAGAGGCATTTTTTCATTTGGGATTTTTTTTCTAAAAATGATTTTAGGGAGTCTAGGGACAGCTAGACTCACAGGAGTGACCTGGAAACAGAGCTCTGGTATTTCATAAAGTGGGGTTTAGTTTCAGCTGCAAGAAACTGAGGCACCTTTTGGTTCTCATTCCAAGCATCACCTCCCTCCCCGGAGCAGTCACCAGTCACCAGATCACAGATTTATTTTGCACTGAGAGTATTTCAATATTTTGTACAACACCGAACAGGAAAGACAAATGCTGCATCTGAACTTGCACCCTGATGCATGCCACAATGCATCTGATGAGCCCGGTTTCTCCTGATTTGCAGGCTGTGCCCCCTGCTTCATCCTACCTAAGGGCTTTTCCCCCTTTTCTCTGCTCCCTTGCTTTTCCACCCCCCCTTCCACATCATAGAGTATTAACTCTCCTCTGCCATCTGTCATCACTGTCCCTCTATTCCTTCTCAGACTTTTTCTCACCCCTTGCTTGCAATAAGGTCTCATTCACCTGAACCTTTGCTTCAAGAAAAACCTGTGCCAGGAGTCTGCTTTGGAGAATCCCTCCAGTTTTGCACAGAAAGCAAGAGGAAAGTGTGAGTGTGTTTGGAGGGGGAGGAGATGTTGAGACTCTGAAAGTCTTGAGACAGTTTGGTTCAGAGGTGTGACCAGGACACTCACCTCAGTGTAGAAAATAGGAAGTTTCCCTGGCTATGGTAAAACAGATCTAGTTGGAGAAATCCTGGCCCCAAAAGGCTCTGCAGGCCAGTGACTGAAATGCCTCCCCAGAGGACAGAAGGCCCATCTCAAACAAAGCAAAGACCCATATCTTTGTACTGCTACCATTGCCACTCAATTTTGCAGCAGCTCTCATTTCCTATGACAGAAATTTCCTATGCTGAAATGAAAAGATGTCAGTTTGAAAACACTGACATGAATTTTTTCACTTTGAGTTCTTTTCCCCATTCATTTGCTCTTGGGTAACATCACACGAACCTGCAATTTGGGGGTTGAATAACTGACAGACAGAATGTTTTGACCCTTAAAGGCTGTGACATTGGGCAAGGAACACCTCGTGTGCAAGGAAAAACTGTTAGGTTTTCTTTCTCACCATAGCATCTCTCCATGGGCCTAGAACATCTGTAATGAATCTAACTAGAATAGCACTAAAATGAACATCCATTCATAACTGAGGACTGGAGTTTCTTCAGATGTGTAAAGACATCATAGCACACAGATCAACAGCATTGGGCAAAAATGAGTTTTGCCACCTCGACAATGAGCACCAAAGTCATGTATTCTGTCTTTCCTATCATTATTGGCATCACAACTCAGTTCTGAGTTCTGAGAGTGGGTGGGTGTTACACAGATTGGAGATAATCAGATTAGTTTTAACCCTTCTCCTTTCCTTGTCCTTTGCTATGATACAGAATAGATTCACCAGACCCTCCTTCCTCCCTCTCTGTTCTGCTTGTCTTCTTTCCACAGTTCAGGGACTCCTTCTCTCCGCCTCCTTTGCTCTTGCCACCTTCTCTCACTTCCATACAGATTTATCCTTCCATCATTTCACTCCCAAATTACAGGACTTCTGTTGGAGGTTGCCTACTGTCACACTCACACATCACTGTACTTACAGATCTCCCACTACCCTGTGCAAGCTGCTGATCTCTTTGTGTCCCAGTGAATCTAAAACTGAGCTCCAACCAGAGCTCAGGCTGAGATGAGGAACCCCTTAGGAAGGTAGAATGACAGCTTGCATCTCTCTTGTTTTCATGTCACAGCTTGCATTGTGCCACGTCCTCCCACTGTTAGACCTTCCTCTGCTCGTGGAATGACAAGCTAGGTCCATCAGAGAGACCCCAAATCAGGTCTTACATTTAGCCTGCAATTCTGCATTCCTCCAGACCCTCCTCAGCTACAGGAGAGAATCTAGTGTTTGTTTCCCTGGGAATAGCATTGCTGTTAATGAATGATAACATTCAGCCTCAGCTGAATGCAGCTCCCCAAAACCGTTTATTTCTTTCTCTTTTTATTATGCAAAGTGTTGGTATGGCCTGAGGCTGCGTAGCCCTCAGGGCCTTGTGGAAATCAGATCCCCATCTGCATCTGCTTCCTCTGGGCTCCAAGAACCAGAGCCACATTCAGGTCAACCTCAAGGCTGTTGCAGATTGACCCTAGAGGAAGACCTCTGCACTGGAAAGATACTGAGAAGCTTTCTAACATCACTTTGGAAAAAAAAACCAAGTCTAAAATGCCAGCAGACTAGTCTAAGATATCATACACAAAAGTCATGTCCCTGTCTCCCAAGAGAACACAGCTGAATTGCACATTTTTTACCAGCAAAGACAGCAACCCAAATACTCATAGACTGCTTGAGACAGCTCCAGGGAGGACTCTCAAAGTGAACTTCAGACCCTGCTGAGCTCAGTGAGAAGCTAAATGAGGACTCCACCCAAAAGAAACTCACCTATAAAAATTCACACCATTGCTCATAATCATTCTGAAAGACATGACCAGTCTCTAGAGGGATGCTTTCTTAGCACTTAATTGCTTTCTGAGGAAATTTTAGCATGGCCAAATGAATGTCATCAAATTGATCAACTTGTAGAATATTTGTAATTATTATTATTATTGTTGTTGTTGTTGTTATTATTATTATTTTAAATAATTTTCTTTTAATTATAATATGTTATGATATATCACAGTATATTGTACTGCAGCATTAATTACAGCATATACTCATTATAATATTCCAATACTGTAGAATTTCATGGTTTTTTACCAAAAGTACATCCTGGGTCTTTTCATTCTGAAAGTTTCTTTACCCAGTTTTAGAGAGGATAGCTTCTTTTAAAATGGTAGTGAATTAAAAATTACAAAATTTTAATTATTTGCAGCTTTAAGGATCAAAAAGTGAAAAATAAAAAGCTCTATTTCTAGCCTGCTATATTTGAACTAAAAGAAGATTGTTTTAAAAAACAACAACCAAAGAAGCAAACCAAATCTCATTTTTGGAGGAGTTTTAGGGGGTCCAGTTCAATATATTTTGCACTCATAGAGGCTATGAGACTCAAACTCCTTCCTGTTTACCTGTGGGCTCATGGTGAGAATACTGACAGTTGGTTTCAATTTTTTATATGTGGAAGTGAGAGGAGTTAAAGCAAGAACTTGAGACTCCGTCCTGCAACTGTGTTCAAAGTTCAAAAATGCCTTTGTGTTTCTGCATATGAAGCTTTTGTATCAATAGCCATAGCTTGAGGAGTCACACAAATATTTTGGCCTCCATTCCAAGACAGCACTAAGCATCTGCTCAGATCAAGGATCTTGAGTATCCTCATTATTTTTGTGGCAGACTGTAAAAGGATAAACTTCAGGTGCAGACCAGCCTCATCAGTGTCCTGTGGGAGCATGCCTCTTGAGTCTTTGCTACTGGAAATAATCATTAGGAAAGCAAAGGTAAAACTTAACTTGCACAGAATAAGGAATTTTTTGTAGTTTTTGTAAATTCTTGATTGCATAAAAACATCATGCAAGCATATATATCTATATAGCAGAAGGAACTCTTATTTGGATGTTAAACTCCCAGATAAAGAATCTTGCAAAGGTCTTTTTCTTTCCACTGCCTATTTCCAGGAGTGCCTTGAATGACAAACTCTATGCAGACATCTACAGTGCAAATGCCCAGAGCTAGGTAAGACAACCCCATCCCTGCCTCAGAAAACCCCAACACAGGGTCTCTCCACAGGCTGAGAAGCCCAGGTGCCACCTTGGGTTCTGTATGGAGGTGTCCACTCCCCAGAAGTCGTTTGTGCTCTTGTGGCAACTGGCCTTTAATAGCTTTCAGGCTAGTGGGTGTTTATAAGCTCAGTCTCAGAAATGCCTTTTAGTCAAACAGCTACATTTAGGCAAGAGAAACAGATTTTTAGGCACAGAGGGGTTTTATGTGCAGAGGACTGACTCCTGATGCTCTGGGATGCCTGACTTTCAGCTGGAGACCCTCTGTGTATAAAAGTATCATACAATATATGGGCACCAAATACTTGTCCAGGCTGCAACAGATGCCACTCCTTTAAATAACCTGGTTTTTTTACCTTTCTCTCTTGGGCACCACAACACTGAAATCATGATGAGAATATTGCTCCACTGCTCTAAACCTCTTCCATAAATGAGAGTTGGGAGTTCAAACCATTACTCTAGGTCATTTCTGCATTTCATTACATAAGCATCACTCAACAGTAAAATGTACTTGGTCACAGTTATGCAGAAGACACTGCAGTTTTTCTCTTCCAGAGAGATGATCAGTCTTTCTCTCTGGCCACCTGCATATTCTCAGTGTGAAACAGAAATCATGTGTAGGGCAGAGCATTCATTACCAAACTGCAGTGGAACTGTACTTGAAAGACTTCGAAGTGAGGAAGGAGTTAATCGTTGCAGAATAGTCATTTCCTGAGTCCTCTGGTTGGATGAGTAAAAACTTTCAACTATTTCTATTTCTTCTGTGTCATTTAAGAGGCTTTCAAGGTGCACTGTACCTCTCAGACCAGGTAAGGAGTACAGCTTTTCACTTCTTCATTGTTTATTCATAATTGTTTCTCAGAGGAGCCAGACTCAGTCACGACTGATTTTTTCTCCCTCCTATTATTTTACATCTGAAGCGAGAACAAAGTTCACTGCAATCCAAGAAGTACATGTGTCTCTTTGTGCCAGATGACTGTTAGCTGTAGAAATAAAGAACTGTACAGCTTAATAATAGAGCAAAGAGAATTAAGAAATTGTGTTGCACATATTTAGAAGTCAGAATTATTACAGCAAATACTGCAGTAAAAGAGAAAGAAAACTCATCGTCTGTTTTAAGGAGTTTACTCTGCAAGAACCACTAACAAAATAATTTGTCATGTGCAGTTTGCTTTAGTGAGGAGAGTAGTAAAAATCATAGTGTGTCTTCGACTCTGTTTTTAAAAAGAGGAATGAGCTTCTACATATTGGGGGACAGAAAAAAAATCAAATCCAGATAATTTTGGACCAGTTTTAGTTGTAAATCTGGACCTGATATCTATCTTTAGCTATTGCAGAATCATGTATTATACTCATCCTGAGACTGCTCCGGAGGTTTGCAACAGCCCAGCATACACACAGAAGTGACTGTGGAACAACACCATAAAATGATACCATTTCATCAGGGTCTTTTGATGCATAAAAACTGAACTCAGACAGACAGGCACCAGAAGGAAGTCCTATAACATAGTGCATTTTGTGTACAGCATTTATTGCCTCTTAATAGATAAGGAGAGAGATTATTTGTGTGAAAACCTTCTTGTTTTGTTTAATAGTTCAGAAACAAACGTAAAATAGCCCTCTGTGGGGCAGGTATTGTAATAATGTGCTGTCATCATGTCACCATACAGAAAGGGAAATTGTACGTGCCATGCTGATCCCTGAGTGAAATCAGGGATGGCATTCGTGGGTTTTTAAGACTCAGGGGTTTTTGGCATTTGTAGGTTTTTAAGTCTTTGCTTGTAATCAATGTTTGGATATTGACTCCTTGAATGTTTGGTTTAAATACTTTCTGGATTTTATACATAGTAGTCAGGAGAATCTAGTTAGGACTTTTAACAGCATTGGTTTGATTCAGACACAAAATTTCCATCCACATTGGGACTTCATTCCTAAATCTTTTCCACTTTACTTGTGAAATTGCTGTTAGGGCAGCAATTGGACCTCTGCAATGAATTTCACCCTCAACAGACTCAATGATGCACTTGAAGTTTTGTCACTGCATCTACAGATGGGGAATTAATATGAATCCCAGATGGTGCCAGACTTGTGCCCTGGTTTTTGCAGCTCCCCAGTGCAGGCAATCTGATAAAGAACCCTAGTCTTCCCTTGCAAACAGCTGTGTCAGTTTAGAAACAACCAGAGACCATGTCACCATTCTGCTAGGGAAGAGGCTATGGTATGGGTAGAAGCATTTGCATCAGCATCAGCATGAGTTTGAACATCAGTGCTAAGAAATTTGCTGTTCCTTGCAGGTCTGTATGGCCTTAGTTGTTAAGTACTTGCTGCCTATGCCACAGTTTGCTGGAGGAAAGCTGGCTGAGGTGTGCCTCCTGTCCTGCAGTCACATTTCCCAGTTACTGAATAGGCACAGCTCAAGGGCAAGTGCTCAGCAGCTTTGTGTGGGAAGAGCAAACTGAATCCAGGCATCCCCTGTCACCAACCAGCATCTTACCCACTGCTTGTGTGTTCACCTTCTGTCTTGCAGCCTGTGTTTGGGTTCAACTCAGATGCCTCTGCCTGTGCAGTTAATGAGGCTTTCACTAATGACTCTTAGTGCAGAAAAGCCCAGCTCAGGTGATTTGTTTGCTCTCAGTGCTCTCTTTCAGCATCAGAATCTTTGTTTGATGTGGGAAAAGGGTGCACTCCTCTGCCAGAGGGTGGCCTATGTTATGTGTAGCGGTTATGTGTAACAGCACTGGAAACAAACAAATACTCGAAAGTCTTCATTGTATGGTAACTTTGGTTTGCCACAGTAACTGCTGCATTCTGATCAAGTGGCCAGAAAGTGGCCAGAGGGGAGAAACCCAGACACAACTCAGCTACAAGAAGTTATTTTGTGGTAGACTCCCCTGTCCCGCTCGAAAATGAAGGCGCATCAAGACTGTGTCACCACGCATCTAAAATACGTCCTGCTGTTGTACACATGTATTGCCACTTGAAAACTTCACATTTGCACGGTTTCCAGATAAATAAAGTTGTTTTGAAAGAGAAGTTCAGGGCGTTTCGCTGCTGACAAGTAATGTTTGCAAAACTTTTGGTTGGACCGTTTGGTTGAACAGAGGTTTTCTTATCAGACACATTTATTGACACTGGTTCCGTGCTCTTCACAGCGTGCAAAAGGAGCTTCAAAATGTAGCTCTCCTCTGAAAAGTGACATTGCAGAAATGACATTACAGCTTGGACCTTGACTACTGCCTCCAGAATTCTTGGATGAAATGAGCTCTATTTATAATTAAATGTCTGTGGGATTGTTGTTTTGGCTTGATTATTCTCACTGCCAGCTCTCAAATGGGAAAGTCAAGCTGGTGTTCCTCTTGGGCTTACTATTTATGCACAGGAAACCTGAGAGGGACTCAGCCTGAGAGTTAAGGTTGTTACTTAAAATGTGTTTAAAATGGGTAATATAATCCAATTTTTATTTACATTTAGTTGCTAGTCAATCAGAAATATCCCACAGGATTAATTTTCTACATCTTTGAATCTGGTAATGGCAGTCTGATCCAGTCTCTTTTCATTATTTTCGATTGGAAGCCTTCTGCCCTTACAGAAATTTTCCATTGATAATCTTATTTTTCAGTGTTGATGAATATTTAACTAAAGCTAAATACTCAGAGAAAGAGAGAGAAATCTGTGTATGCTTCATGCAACAGCTCAGTAATTAAATACTGGATTTTAGCTGTCATAGATATCTTAACAGAGAGATTCTGCCCTTTTGCACACAGACTGATGAGGGTCCAAGAGGTTCAGGCTGGGGCCAGGGATCTGTAAGTTTGGTCACCAAGAGCTGCACATTTTTGTCACATTTTCACACTACTGCTTGAAGAATTTGGGCTCAGCAGCTGGTGAATTGAAAATCCTTGCTCTCCCAACTGCTGACTAAATCTTGAAATAAGAACAGAAATTACACCTTGCTACAGTCACGAAGAAGCAGCTAGGGCTACTCTGAGATACACTGTACCTGATTCACATCTGCAAAAATGAGAAGGGAAAATAGCAAATCAACAAGAAGTATGTGCTCTTTTATCTTCTCTTCATCTTCAGATGTCTATATTCTGAAGCATTAGTAGTCCTGCACAGGCATATTTTACAGCTAGTAAACCATATATTTAAGTCTGTGAAAGCAAATAGAAAATATTATCATTAGTTAGTGCTTGTCACTGTCACTGTTTGTAATTATCTTAATTATCTTTAGATATGTTCTTTTTTTTTTTTTTTTTAAAAATTCTTAAAAGATTTCTTGTTTGTTCCTTTCTGCAGATCTTACTCATAGAGGAAATCTGATCTGCTGCAGCACGGAAACATCAGCGGTGAGATGGCGAGACAAATTCCTTAGGGAGCTGCCTGTAAGTCTGGTCAACATTTAAGATGAAAAGTTTTGCATTTTCTTTGGCAGGATGTTACATGCAGAGTTTAGTTGTATGAGGCAATTGCTGAGGCAATGAGGGAATATTCAGGAACACAAGCTTTGAGTAGGCGAGTAAGCACAATGGCAGAAATAATCTTGTTAATACTTTTTCTTTCTTCCCTGCCCCCCGCCCCCCCAACTTCTAAAAAACATGATTGGTCTTTGAGACTCGCTAAATCATGCCCAATGGAAATCCTGTTCTCTCAGAATCCTGGACACATTGGATAGACCCCACTTTAGGGCTACAATGGTTCAGCAGTTGAAAGCTGTGAGAATAAGCCTTTTGTACTTTTGTCGCTTCACCTTGTGACAGTCAAGCAGTGCAGGGATCAAAGGAAAATCCCCCTGGAACACAGGCAGTGGTGAGAGATAGGGTAGGAAACTGTGGATGAGTAAGCACTGAAATGGTGAGGGTGAGACCAAAAAAAGGGAAAACTGCTAGTACAAACTCGGGGTAGATGAGGACAGAGGGTGGGATCTGGACAGCAGTTAACAGGAGGAAGAGAGATTTTGGGTTATATGCTGCTGATGATGAAAGTAGATTTGTAGAGGACAGCAAGGTGTGATTCTTTCAGCTCTTTCCCCCAAATACTCTGGAGAAACCCCTGAAATATCCAGGTCTCAGAAACATAGAAGTAAACCTTGTAGGCAGCACGGGTGTGTCTGCACCCTCTAGTGGGCTACACAGAAAATATTTTTAGCCAGCAGTAACTTTACACTTCATTTGCTGGGACCAATCATATCCTGATCTTTAGCATATTTGACACACCTGTAATAACTGTTTTCAGCCTCTGTAACATGATGGCTGCATCCAAACGTCTTTTCTAGGATGGTCTTTTGTCTGTCATAACTCCTGAACTATACAAGAAGTTGGTTGTGGCTCAGAGTTGTTTGAGGGAGCATTAGCTGGTGTGAGACAAAACTGTGCCAGAACTGTAATAGCCCAAGCCATTGAATTTCATGATCTGAGCACTGTTCTGACAGTGTTAAATTTACTAATATTGACATACTTTAGGTGTAGTAAAATCTCCCTTGTGCAGGTGGTATATGCCCCAGAGTCCTAAGGTTAAATAATACAGAATTATACTTCAGCACAAAAAGTCAATGAACAATCTGTTTAGTGGGAGACCATTTCCTGTCTCATTGTTCAGCTCTCATCTACTTGCTGCTGGAGGACACATGCTGACTGAGATGTAGAACTACAGGAAAAAGCAAAGCAGCCTTGTGATTTTAGTGACTGAGTATAGTTCTGGGAAATACGATTCTGCCACTGATTCTACCTGGAAGTAGATGCTGATAAAAGCTTTTGTGATGCAGAGAAAAGGTCACCTTTTTAAGAAAAGGATACATGTGAAATGCCTGAAATGGAGCTAGGATGGAACTTCAGAGCTTCAGCTCTGAACAGGGAAAAATTCTGATGCAGCCTCTGACTACTGGGGAATTATACCATAGAAGTTGCTTCTTATAACACAAGATATCAGTATTTAAAATACTTAGAGACAAAAATAGAGAAGATATCCATTAGCAATTATAAGAACAAATGGATTTTGACAGGACTGAGAAAGGTCTCTGTGTAGTTTCCCTGTGAGAGAACATTCTGTGAGACTCACTATTTTTTCCCCTAATTTTTCATGGTTTTAAGGCTCATCCTTTGTCTGCACTGGATGACCTGTGTGTGTGGCATGTGAAGACTGCTGACTTCACACGATTCCTTATAATTTTTCTGACTATTTCAGATCCCATTCTGAGACATCTAAGCTTTCACTGGTGCCTTCATCCTTCCATGCATGTGATGCTTATCTTACAGAGTTTGAAATTCTGTTTCAAATCTGGTTTCAAGGGGTTAAGCTTTCAGAAGCAGGCACCAACTCTGAGTTCCTAATTTTCAAATGCTTATTGAAAGATATCTGGATCTGACTTGCAGAGTACTGAGTACTCACAAATTCAGGTATGGTCAATACAAATGTGGCTTTGAAACAGTAACATTTTATTTAATGCCAAATGCTCTTAGAAATCAGGTCCTAGGTAACTCAAGGCCTTCCTTCCTCACTTTCCTCTTTGTAATATGGGGTTAAATAATCTTTATATTAGAGGAAGGCTGCAAATAAGAAGTTTGTAGGTGTTTCTGAAGCACTTTGATGCTACAACACTGGATGCCATAAAAATGCCCAAAAATAAGCTTTCTATTTAGTATTTATGACAAGAGTTTGAACAGTGCATTTTACATAGGGCATAGCTTCATTTATTGAACAATCAGGAGAAAAAAAGTCTACATTTTTCTAACAGGGTATTTTGCCTTTGGAAAATTGCTGGCAAGGCATTGGTTCCAACAGAAATCAAGTGGAAAAAGGCAAACTTAGACACGTTAATTTTCCAGCCTATGACCTGTAGGGTTTCTTGGCAACTGATTGAGTTCAGTTAGAATAGAGATCTATTAGAATCTTGGTTGATTTCCTGTCTTCAGCCTGTTGACTTCCACTATTTCACTAGTAGGATCACTGAGCTAAAAAGCAACCAGGGGAACCTGCTGGTGAAATTCTGGCTCTCAAGATCTTCAGCTGTTAATTTATTCAGGCTGCTAGAACAGCAACCTCCCTGAGATAAATCGGCATTGTGAGCATTTCAAAAAGAAATGACATTTTCATAAAGGACACCTTCCATTCCCCTCAGTACACGTCTCTGCAAAGCTGCTGATCTCAGTTACACAGTGTTTAAATTCTCAGTGCACCGATCAGAGCTGCTGGGGTCTTTAGAAATACAAAGTTAGTGAAAAAGTTTGCAACCTATCCATGATTGCAGCTAACAGAAGTTGGTTGCTAGCACATGAATGTGAGACTGAGTTAAACAGAAGCAAGATCAAGACCTTAAGCTTGACTAAACACTGCCTTGCACGTTGCATACAACATCTCCTTATCAGCCCGATTTGTGATCTAAGTCTGTATATCCCTGTCAAAGAAAATCACTGGAACCCAGTCTTTCACATGAAGATGTGCCTTCTAGGTCACCCATTTTTCCCAGGGGCCATAAACATGTCTTTAACACCTCTAAGAGGATGCAGAATGAAGTTTCCTGTTACATGTCTGGCTTTTGCAACCTCAGCAATTCTAAGCAGTGCAGATACATAATCTTAAAATCCGGTCTTGGTGGATAAAATAGCCTCACAAATTCATCACTGAGGTCTTTTATGGTGAAATGCATACTAAATGTTTGACATTTAAAACCATATATACTTGAGAAAATTATTTTTTTGAGCTTTTTAAATGAAGTGTTTTCTACCAACAGCTCTTCTCTGAGAAACTAACAGGGCATGGCACAGTTTTACATGTTATAGTAAATATAATGTTATTGTTATAGTCCCAGAATATAGTGCCTGGGAATCATTTTGTTACATGTGGAACACCAGTGTGTGGAAAGACTATTGCTGTGTCAGTTAGAAGCAGGAGAGCGGAGAGAGAAAGGAATTAATTGTGTTACGGAAAAATCAGTTCCTTTGGTTGTGCCTATTTTTCTGACTGCTCTAACTTGTCTTTGGGACTACTGTAGTCATGAGTGTAGAAGGAAAAAGAGGTGGTCAGAAACAGAATTAATTAGGTTGGAGAAGATCCTCGAGGTCATTGAGTCCAACCCTTAACCCAGCACTGCCAAGTCTGCCACTAAACCATGTCCTGAAGTGCCACATATCTTTTAAATACCTCCAGGAACGGTGACTCCACCGTTTCCCTGGGCAGCCCATTCCAATGTCTGACAACCCCTTCTGTGAAAGAATTTTCCTA
Source organism: Dicaeum eximium (assembly GCA_013396995.1). Classification (NCBI taxonomy): domain Eukaryota; kingdom Metazoa; phylum Chordata; class Aves; order Passeriformes; family Dicaeidae; genus Dicaeum; species Dicaeum eximium. The sequence goes on from VWZP01009271.1 coordinate 202,924, forward strand.
TTATTCAGTCTAAACCTCCCTTTGTGGAACCTGAGGCCATTTCCTTTTTTCCTATCAGTTATTACTTGGGAGAAGAGACCAACTTCCAGCTGGAATGCTGGAGAGCTCCAGCCTCCTTTCAGGTGGTTGTAGAGAGTGATAAGATCTCCTCTTTTCTTCGGACTCAACACACCCAGCACCCCTAGCTGTTCTTAGTAAGACTAGTGTCCATACTAAGACTAGTCTCCAGACTCCATTGTCCTTCTCAGTACCCTCTCCAGCACCTCAATGTACTTCTTGCAGTAAGGGACCAAAAACTGAAAATCTTTGCCATCTTCAAAAGCGCATGTGATCTCCTGGAGATTTGACTTTCTCAAGTTTGAAAAAAAAACCTCAGTGTTGGAGCTTGCCATTGCCAACAATTTCATTGTTCACCTAACATGCTGCTGGAGCTGTAAATGCTCCCCTGCCCATCCCTGCCACAGCACAATAAAAAAGTTCACACCCTCTGTGTTTGATCAGCTTAAACTTTTCTAGTAAATCTGAAGCAAATAAGTAGGGATATGTTCAGAAAGAACCAGACAGAAATTCAAAGTGTGGCAGGTGCTAGAAATAAAGCCATGATTATACGTTAAAGATATTTTTGTGTCCAGCTATGGGTCCGAGAGAAGTGAATGCTAAATGCTTTCACTTCCTTCAGTGGAAGATAAATATATGGTTCATTCATAAAATGGATCTGTCAAATCTTGGGTCAAGCAGGATTTGTGGTAGGGTTTGCAGACTGATACTTGTATCCACAAGAAATACTTTGCATTCTATTCTGAGCTACATTTTCCTTGTTTTGACTCCAGACAGAACAAAGGGGTAAGTGAAAGGCATTTTGAACAGTTAGGATGAGACGGTGACACTGCCCCACAAGGGGAGATAACACCAAAATGTGTGGATCCAGTGGCTCTGGGGACAGTAGAGAACACTGGTCATTTTCTTACTATGACTTACACTAGATTAATATATAATGAATATTATCCTTATATGGCAGAGGACCAGCAGAGCCACAAGCAGCACCCAGGAAGGCTGCAAGCATCTGCTGAAAGCTTCTCCTCTGCCCATCAATGCAGCCCCTTATATCTTCCATCTCATATGTATTTCACCTGTGCGCCTTCTTGTGCTTGGTCAGTGCTTGGCTCATTGCCTTCAATACCAGGCACCTGTCCCACACAGCTGTAGCCCATCAGGGAGGAGGCTCCACCACAGCCCTGCTCCCAGTTACCACAAGCTGTGTGCTTACAACATCCTTATTGCCATTGCACACATCTACAAACTTCTCCTGACTTATTACAGCCATTACTCACTGAAAACCGCATGCAATTGCACTAATCAGGGAAAAGAACTAAAATATGTTAGGTGGAATTATAAATGTCTGAATTCCAGGCTTTCATCCAGCCAATTCACATTTTCTGAGAGAGAGACAGGAGTAATATAGACCCAAGTATATAGACCAAAGATCCTTTTCAAACAAAGCTGCACAGCAGCTGGGCTCAGTAGCTCTCTGGGTTTTTATTTACATTCTTGCTTCTATATTAACAATAAAGTGAACAAGTGTGTGATACCTGTTCTGGCTGACAGTTGCCCAAGACTCCCACATTCCCTTCTGGATTCTGCCGTATCACATCCTTCCCCTACAGATGAGGCTAAATGCTCACCCACAGACTTCGTTTGTCTGATAAGAAAGAGTACTGAAATACCAGAGTCTTTCACTTCTAAATCCAAGCAGCACATTCAGTTTCCATAAATAGCCTTCATTGACTGACTCATAGAAAGAATTGCCTGGCCCAGCATCTTGGTGCAGGTTTTCTCTGTTATCTCCACTGTGCTCCACAGAGCCCTGGCCCTCACCTTCCATTTCTGCAGCCCAGTGTCACTGTGCCCTTTTAAAAGAAAAGACAGTAGATTCAGGCTGAGCTTTCTGCATGGACATTATTGTCTCAATGCTCTCCTCCTCCTCCTCCTCCTCCAGAGAAATGTGCTGTAGAGACCTGTGGGGGTTTATTTCCTTTTTTGAGATCTGAGCCAAAGCTTAAGTCTCTTGATGTGTAGCCATCAAAGGCATCAAAGATAAATAACTCACACTAGTGCTGGTAAATAAATGTCTTACAGACTGTTACTCACTGTCTTATTGTTTCATGCACAAAGTTAAATGGGATTACACAGAAGCAGAATGTTAAGCTTGCAGCAATTAAACTTCTAAATAGTTTTGAACATCAAGATTAAATGTTTTCAATTTTATCTATTTACTTTATATTTATTTTATTCACATTTATTTTACTTATGAAATTACTTAGTCCTAAACCATCCTTAATCTAAATCCTTTCCACAACAAATCACATTGGTGAGAAATTATGCCATAGATTTTGGCAAGGCCCTACATACAGACAATTGCAAATGACAGCACTTTTTTGAATACATCTGCAACATGTCTTATGCATTAATTTTTTTATATATTAGGGCTACAATGATTGTATTGCTGCTGAATCACTATTGTCAATCATGACAAATGACAAGAGTATTTCCCTAGTGGAGAAAAAGCCAAATATGGTACAATTTTTTAAAAGCCAACAGAGCATTCTCAGATCAGAATTACAAAGTATGTAAATGTTCTTGTAAATTGTGCTACCCTACACTGAAAGGGTTTGGAAAGCAACCTCTCTTCTCCTTATTAGAAATAATCCCTTCACTTCATGTTTTGGTCTGGATGGGTGAGAAAACTGTGCTTGTTTTTTGGCTAAAGTGTAGTGTTTCCACTTCTGAAGTTCTCGTTGCAGTTTCCACTAATTATGAACACCCACACCCCCAGGAAAAAAAACAAAACCAAACACCTAGTTTGGGGTTCTTCTCTGTTGTTTATACACCATTTAAAATGTTATCAAGTATTTCTTAACCTTTTTCTTTGCTTAAAAGCAGATTGCTTCAACCACTACTTCCTTATTTCTCCTCCCTTCCTCTTAACTCTTTAATAGAGAATCTCTACATGTGCTTTTCTTCTTCATTTACAGTTTTTGAATAAGTCGATCTGTGCATCCTTCCAACCAACAGGGGTTATGAAAGCAAAGCAAACTTTAGGGTAGCTTTTCATCAGAACAGCAAGATAGAGTTGAAGAGTTGGCAACAGTTTGCTAGGAGTGGGGGAGAGGTGTTGTCAGTCTCTTACCACTGGAAATCTTGTAGTCTTCTCATTCATCCTTCTGACAGAATTTTATTTTGACAGCCTGCATCACAGATAGGATGGAATTGTCACCACACAACACTGAAAATTACTTGATCATCTGCTGCTTTCCTCAAACCTTGTCCTTCACAGTGATGTACCCACATATGCACCCATAGGAGTTAGTCACACCAGCAGTGACAGGATGTCACAAGAGGTAGCTGAGGTCTCGTGCTGGCACAAGAAGGTGTGTGTAATCTCCTCCATGTATGTCCTGAAAAAACATTGGGTTGGTCCTTGCTTTCAGGCCAACCTGAGCCTTGTTGTAGCTCCATGGGCAGAGCTTTCATTCTCACGGGAGTCCTTTGCTCTGGCCTGGCTTCCTAGATATTTCCCCCCTTGTGTAATTGCCCCCCTTGGCAGGAAAACGTAGTCAGTGTAAGTATGGGATATTTATACTGGTCTTCCCCCATTCCAGCCAGGAAGGGAGAATGTGTAAAGGATCTTAGCAAGATGTAGAGCAAGTAGATACCTATACCCCTGTAGGCTGAAGCTCATCATCATGAGATCATCCATCTAAACCATGCAGAAAATCAGGAATTTTGTTCAACAAGAAACAGCCTTACTTCACCCCTGCCTGTCACAAGGGGAAAAAATACATGAACATTCATCCAGGTGATTTGCAGAGAAAGCATCACACCCACCTTCCAAACTCACCCTCACACACTTCCACAAGTACCTTAGATCTGCCTGGGGGAATGGTGCTAAAATTTGGAGTTGAGCCAGGTGGCTTTTCTATGCTGAATGTCTTTCCTAGTTTGCTGGGACGGGATATCGGTTCTCAAAGAGTTTAGGAAGACATTTTAACTCCATGATCTGGAAGACTCACTGAGTGGCAGTACTTCTGGAAGACCTGCCAGGGTTCTTGAACTAGAGAAAAGTAATTGGGTGAGAAAAACACACTGTAGTGTTTGTTTAGTACTTGAGAGGAGAAGACATCCAAAAGGCAGTACCTATTTCAATGTAATTTATATATTTTCTGTGAAGTAACCAATAGAAAATCCTATTGCTTGATGGGGGGGTGTACATTTAAATCTCATCACTCTGAAGAGAGAAATACATTCATATCTCCCACTTCCCCATTGTGTGATATTTAGGAAGTGTGAATAGTAGTCTTTTTGCTGGTTTGGATACTTCTGGGTTTTATGAGATAAGAGAGGCAAACATCTTACTGCAGCAGAAATTTCATGGGTAATACATGGTTGTATCTACAGGTCTCCTTGAAACCCTCCACAAAGTGTCAAAAACTGAAGCTTTCTCAGAGACTAAGGTGCATCTGTCTAGCTTTCTTGCTGCTCAGTGTCCTGGTTTTCTGTATTTCATGGTAAAATGCCTAACTATGAGCTGATGAGGTAATTGGGTGAGGTGGGGACAACTCAGACAGGGCCATGGTTTTTTTTCAGCAGGCCGGTGTCCAAACTTATGTTTCTACAACCTGAGGCAGAGTAGGTGTGGATGGTGGTGCACTGAGCTCTCTCTGTGGATTTACATTCTGGTTTAGTTCTCTCTGTGAATTTACATTCTGTTTTGACTCCTCTCCTGTGTCTGTCTTTTATTTTCTTTTTTTTTCTTTTTTTTTTTTTTTTTTTTTTTTTTTGTTTTTTTTTTTTTTTGGTGATTGAGCAAATCTAACCACAATCTCTTTTTACACCCAGTTTCTAAAGAAGGTATTTTGTTGACTGGTTTTCAGCTGAACTGTTGCTTTCACTAACAAGAAAGAGGCATCAGAAATCCAGCATACAAAATAATACACTGATTCTGTAATATGAGGTATTCAGTCATTTGAGAACCAGAAAATCTTATAGTACCCTGCAGTTTGTGGAGATTTTTCCTCTTAGGATATTATTACATTATTATGATTCATGCAAAAAAAAAATCCATTACCTCTAAAGAAATACTTATTTTATTTTGCTAATTGATTTAGGAGGTCTCATTATATCATCAGTTAAAGTTCAAGGAAGTGCTCAATTTCAAAAGCCACTTTAAATGTTCTCCTTATAACTTTTGTAGCATTTACAAAGCAAGGCACTAATATTCCTTGAACCATCAGCAGCAAGGTAATTGAGTTGTGCAAAAAATATTAGTATTATTTAAAGGAAAAATTTTATCAGAGTAAGAAAGTAACTTTTCAGAAGGCATTGAGCAAGTGAGAGAGAGAACTGGAATTGAAGATGTTCTGCTTATCATCCTCAAGAACATGCCTACAATCTTGTCAACTCTTCCCAATCCAGTCAATCCTCAGAATAGACCTGATTCTTAATAATCTATCTCTTATAATTGCAAGGAGGCTTTTTCACAAAGAGATATAAAGAAGTCATTAACATTTTCATCTCCTTATTGACACGGCTGTCTGCAGGAAGGATAATGAGGAAGCTCACTGTGAGTGTTGCCTTCAGTCCACTTCATCCCAGCACTTTAGAAGGGATTTTGGAGTGTCAGATCCTTTTACACGGGCATGTTCAATAAGGTGGCTCCTTACTCTAATCTAGAAAGTCATATTGCTTTGGGTATCGTGGCATTGTGGGGAGGCCACTGACATACTGGTCAAAGTTTTGTTGCTACGTTCTGGTTGACAGTTTTGGCAGCAGGTGACAAGTTTGCATTTGCTTTTGCTTTTGCAGAAGGGTGCAGGGAAACTAGTCAGGAATGCCACTGCTACGGACTGATTCCTAAAATATTTGGATGCCTTCTGAGAACTTCAGGCAAAATAAGCATATATTACAAATATTGGTTTGCATCAGATGTGTAAAGAAATGGTAAAAAAACCCACAAAAAACTACTAATAATACAAATGGCAATGGCAAGGAGTTGGCATGTGATGCAACCTAAAAATAGGGGACTAATATAAACACTTGTTCAGACTAAAAAGTACCCTGTCTTGTGATTAGTGTGACAATTTCAAAATATTTCCTGTTGTGATTGTATAACCTTTAAAAAGAAAGGATAAGTTTGAGCTGGTGAATCGCTAGGTCTTCTCTTTCTGCTGGTCTTGGTAAAAAAAGGGATAGGTTTCTTTTACATTGAAGAAACAGCTAAACAAAACTAAATGACAAGCCTTGAGGGTCTTTTGTAGGTTAGTTTACATCATGCTGTAACAGAATGCTCTAAAAACTATCAACCCACGCAGTACAAACACAAGTAGCTTTTACACGTAGTTTATAGTACATCTAAGAAGCATCTATAGAGATGGTGTGGGAGTGAAGGGAGGGCTGAACTGAGGAAACTGCTTTTGAAAGTTGTTTTTCTGTGTGTGCAATTTGTTTAAGAGAACTTCAGAGAATGGAAAGAGGAACCTACCCTGAGCAGCTAGGCCCAGCTTGTAAAAAACTTTCCCCACATCGTGTGGTGAAACATCTTTTATCACTGCACCCTTATCTTTAGTATGTTGGCACTATGGTTTGCTCACCTGCATGGACGGATGGATGGATGGGGCTAGAAGGGATTCTGAGAATTTATTTTGTTTTTCTAGGCTCTTTTATGAAAATCTAATGCACAACCTTTATTAAACCACAATCCTCAAGAAAATGGATTTATTTTAAAGCTTAAAACTCCTTTCCTTTTCTTTCTCTCTCTTTCTCCGCATATTTGTGTGATGATAAGGCAATGTAAGACAGAGAAACACACAGAGAAGAAGAAAGGAAATTAAAGTTGCTCTCCTGAAAAGTATTGCCTTTAGGTTTTTATGAAAGTCTTTCTGAGATGTTGAAATAAAAAAGACTCAGGTCTGTTTCCTTCAGTTCCCTGAGTGAGCTTCAAAACACTGGCATTTTCCTTCATTTGCTTGCCAAACCACATTAAACCCCCCCGCAGGCTGTGGTGCTCAGTGACTGTCACAAGCACGGGTGGCTTCACCTCGTGTGCCCCACCAGCCCTCTCTGCTGCTGAGCTGATGCCACATGGAGATGCTGGCTGGGTGCCATGTGCACATGCAGAAAATGGGCCAAAGTCCCAGGGGATTTCAGCAGGGCTGGGGAGAACAAAGTCTTGGCAGCTCTGTGGGAAAACCCCGCGAAGGCTCTGAGCCCCTGAACTTCGCATGAGCAGGCATGAGCAATGAGTCCCAAAACAGAGCTGGGAACTAAGTAATAGTAAAAAATAGATAACTTCCACTATGCTCAGAAAGAGAAGTGAGAAAGTAGTTGGTGCTGATGTTTCTTCACTGTGAGCTGGGGAGCAGGCGGCATTTTCAAAAGGCCTATCCTGTCTCTACTCTCAGGTAGCCGAGGGCATCCTTGGGCTTTCAGAAGAGAAGGTGGCTGCTGTGGGGGCTGGCATCACATCTCAGCCACTGCCAAAGCATCAGGTGTCTGCCAGCAAAGGAGTTTCTGGTGGCAATTCTCCTTCACCATCTATGGCACTACAACAGAGTGAAAAAGAGAACCAAAACCTTTTGATAGGGAAGCCCTCGTGAGAGTACAGGTTTCAAACTTGCTGTTTGCTAACAATTCTCAGTTAAGGAATTGAAATTGTAGAAATTTATTTGCAATAGTCTATAGGCCAAAGCTCTTAGGTGTCTCAATTGGGAAGGAGGAGACCCCAGGTGAGTGCTCCTGCTGCGGTGGACACTCAGGATGGCAAAGGCCTGAGCCAAAAGTTGCTAATTCTCAACTTGTGAGGAGCTCCCCACTGGGTCTTGAACAGCTGATTTCCACAAGGAATCACATTTGATGTGCCTGAAGACACACATCACCAGAGTGTATTTTCCTAGTTTGGTTAGGGGTACTTGAAAGGTTTTGTTATTTCTGTATTGTTTGCTCTCACAGCTGATTTTTCTATCCCAAGCACATCGCTGCCACATTTACCATCCTCATTATGTGATTAATGATGCAGTCCTCCAGTCACAGCCCATGGATATTCTGTCTTGTGTTGATGCAGCTGAACTGTTTACTGGATGTGACACAAAGCTTCCAAGTAAAGCAACAGTAATGATCCTAAGGAAGCTTGGCCCATGTTGGCAGGGCTGTACCGGTGTGTGCCTTGGCCATACCATTCCTAACAGTCACTTTCTGTCATCAGACCTCTCAGATGCCTAAATCAGGTCAGATTCCCAGCTGAAAACTAGGGCAATCAGCCTCAGCATTTTTACACCTTTCGTTTAACAGGGTTTTTTTATGTATCTGGGTTTTTGGGTTTGTTTTTTCTGGGGTTTTTTTTTTTTTTTGTGGCTCACTCTTTTATGTGATGTGCTTCACACACTTCACACGTAGCAACTGTTTGTCTGGTTCCTTCCTGGACTTTATTAACACTTTTTCCTCTCCTTTTTACTGACACTACAGGGGATTTAATAACATTCCCGCCACTAAATGCATGTCATCCTGAACTATACACTTTTCTGTGCCAGTTGGCTCTCTAATTTTTAGTCTAAAAACCATAACATTAATTTTCAGTAAAAGAAACATTGCCCTGTTTCAGTTTACGTCAAACCATATTTTCCTGATGGCACCATCTGCACTAAACATTTCTTTTATTCTTAAGTACATCTATATCATTTTTCTATGCATCTGTTGTCAAGTTACACACTGAAAGTGCAGGAATGTGGTAATATTGCAGAGCACATCACTTAGAGATCTCTAGGGCTCCCAACAGCCCAAATTTGTCTCCAAAGAATTGTTTCCTCGTGCTGTACTGTTAGATGTATCTTATTGAAGCATAACTGTACCAGTCATCAAAATTGCCCTAGAGCAGGGTCCAGCTGGCAGCCTATTGCTAGGGGTGTTCCACAGGGGTCATACTGGGTACAGTCTTGTTCAACTCATTCATCCATGACCTGGGGGAAAGGACAGACTGCAGCCTCAGTGAGTTTGCTGGTGATACAGAACTGGGAGGAGTGGCTGATACACCAGGGTGCTGGGCTGTCTGCCAGGCCTGGACTGGCTCCCCCACACACAAACCAGCTGCTGAATGTTTGACTTCTGCCTGTGATTATTATTATAATAATGTATCAGCATATATCTGACTATAGTTAGGGCACTTCTCCAAGCAAAAAGAGTATGTTAGATAAGGATAGAATCCAATTTCTCTCTTATTTATGCATTTAAGTTAATTAAGTGCAGAGAGGACCGGAGAGAAGACCAAACCCTGGATACCATGGCACTTGCAGTCGGCTTCAGCTGAAAAGCTCAACTTTGACTTTCTGTCTCACCTGTTCTCGAGGATATTAAGAGGAGTGAAGCAGATGTGGTTTCAGGGTGCTATTCCTGTTGTAGCTCTTTTTATTAATGTGGTCACAAAGATACTGGACCAATGGTGAAGTTTTTTCTCAGAAATATTTTTCCTTTTGTTCCAATTTTATAATCTCTACCTCTTGTATGTTACCAGTCATACCTCTAACTGGTATCAAATTGCCAAGCTGAGGAGAAGTCAAGAAAAAAGTGTTGTCACGGAGAAAGTAATAATTACGTTGGCACTTTGCTCCTCCTTTCTGTGCATATATGATGCTGTTTTTAAAACTAGGTCATATCTTCCCCTGCAGTCTGCTGTTTCTGAGGTTCCTGTTACCTGTGCACTGTGCCTTTGGGTAGATGAGCTCTGCACTGTTCAGGCACTTGTGAGTCCATATTGTGCCCTGTGCCAGCCACAAGCAGCACAGCTGCAATTATTGATGCTCAACATAAGCTGTGAGCTTTTGCAGAGAAGCCAATTTTCAGTTCTTTCCACATGTGAACAAAGTGATTTTGCACAAGCTTGGAAAAAGTTATCTTGCTTCTAGCTATGAAGCAAAGAGCTCCCAGGTGCTGTGCAGGGCTGCCTCAGACTTCACTGCAAGCTGCAGCAATACCAGACCTACAGGACTGCTCCTGAGAGAAATGCATCCTGGTCATGCCATTGGGCATCCATAGATGATATGATCATCATTAAAATCCAGAATCAGCCAGGGTACCCCATGACTGTAGCTTGAATTCTATTGAATAGTGATGGCAATTGGTTAAAAAAATGAAGAAACTTTCTCTAGCAGAGAACCACAACCACTTATATGTGACCATGTACACAAGCAACTGAACATCACTCCAGAAAAATACAGCTCATATATAGCTGAGTAATACAATTCAGGGCTCACATTTTGAGCTGTGACAATAAACAGTAAAAGAAAATGGGCAAAGGAAAGAGTTGTGACAGTGCAAGATTTCTCATGGAGATGACCTGAGGTGAGCCCCAACCACCAGTCCCTTCAGGCCAAGCTGGAAAGGCATTGTCCAAAGCACTGTCCAAAGGTCTAGGGAAGGAGCTCACATTTCCCACTGCCTTGGATTGCATCTATTTCTGCCTCCTAGTCCTTTGTAAGCCCAGGCACACCTCTCCTCCTGAAATATATGCAGTCACCTATTTTCAGTGGGTATTGACAAGAGGTACAGGAGAATGGCTGAATGCAATATCAGTTCCAGTCACACCAAAGTGCCTCCAGCAGCCCATTTTTGTATCAAAGCCTTCCAGTAAGGTGTACAGCTTGACAGGAAGCAAGGCTCATCCTTTCTGTATATCTAGCTCCTCTTACCCTTTCAGGAGCAGAGAATAAGATATGCAAGAAAGCTGCACAGTGCACATCAGTTTAGTTCCTACAGAGCCCCTGGTCTCGTATTTTTCAACCAAGACTGTTTTCATTAGCATTGACATGAGAATTGCTCCAAACTGACATGAGAGTCAGGAGAACACCCAGTCTGCAGGAGTTTACTGCCAGAACATTGCAGAAGGCACCTGGGAGGAGAGCAGTGGTCAGTCCATTCCATGGTCTGCCAGTAAGGGCTCAATGATATGTGCTGAGCAAGTACTGCAGCCAGACCAGAAGAAGACAAAATAATTTTTATTCTGAGTCCTTATGATCATGTAAAACTGACTGTAGGCTTCAACACACAGGTGGAATAAGATGGATAAGGGTAAAATAATGCATTTAATCCTATCCTGTGCCAATTCATTTTCACACAAAAGCTGATCTGGTCATTTAAAAGTAGCAGCTGAGTGATCCAAGTCTGAAAGGGGTCAATTATGTTTTAGTAAACAAGCTCAGATTCTGACAGATTCCAGGCAACTATGGACCTCCAGGAAATCAGGATCCCAATCAACAGGATGTTTATAACAGGCTGGAATCAGCTTCAAACACCTGCATTTACTGTGGAAGTGACTACATATGCAAATACTGCAGTCACTGGAGATCTGCCCAGTACAGTAAACACTTTCCAACTCACCCTAAAATAGATACTTAAATTTCTGTGGATAATAAATCCATAGCTGGAGCAAAGAGCAGGCAGGAAAGGCCACCTATACCCAAATCCTGACACTTAGTACTACTGCAGTGGAAAGAGTTTTGCCTAATCGTATAGATCTTAATTAATAGGAGGAACAACAATTCATCCTGCATTTTCACAAATCACTAGTTGTTATGGATCCAGCACAGACTTTTTGAGACACATCTATTTAACTAGGAGGTAGAAAGATGTTTTCAATCTACTGAGACCAACTAGTGGAAGCAGTGGAAAAAGGCCCATCTGAAGACAGCTTACATGTTCAACCAAGTTATTTGTTACACCCCTACAAATATTGCTTCCAGTTTCTGGCCCCAGTATGTTATATGGCTGTTAGAATTACTCTACATTGTTTGCTCAAAACATTTTCCAAATACCACACCAAATTATCCTTTCAGGTACACCTGCAAAACATTGTGGCTTGTTCTTTTAATGGGCTCCATCATCAGCTAAATTGATCAACAGCTAGAGACTGTCACATCCTTAGTGCAAGTATAAGCAAAAACATCATCTGAGGTGCTTTTTTTTTTTTTTTAATTTTTATCTCTAAAGATAATCTTCAAGAGCATGCAGCAACTCTACCTCAATTCCTTTGTGGACTGATCAGGAGAGGAATACTTGAGAGCTTCACAGAAAAGAGAGATGAAAAGATAGAAAGTAGAGATTTCAAGCATAGAATATATATATACACATATGCTTATACATGTGTATATTTATATATATTTGTTTGCTGTAAAATACCAGTTGGAGCACGCAGATTCACTGTAAGACCACCAAGTTTTGAAGATTGAGGGATTCTCTGTTAGGAATCTGTCATATTGACTACTACAAATGCCTTGTGCCAATAAGCTGTTAAATTCTTTTCCTGGAATTTGAGGTCAGAAGGGAAATGATTGACTACACTTTTTCCTCTGACTCTCACAACAGCTATGTGAAGCAATTACTTGTAGAGGGAAGTAGTTGATGACCAGAAGCCATTGTCTGTCAATCCTGGATACAGACAGTATTTAAAACTTAAAGTTATAAAGGAAATCAGTTCATGTGTTATTTAAATTTCAACTAGATCAGGCAATTTCATCAAAGTTCTATAAAAACATGTGTCTTCATCTTGCCATAAGTCAAGGCCAAATTACCTGCAGGAGGGCCCTCTGGCACAGGATAACTCCACACTATGCAGGATGTCTGCCAGAGGAGTTAAAGGGAGGTTTACAAGCTGATTGTTCATGGCCCTGGACCATCTGACAAACACTGTGATCCATTTAAGTGAAGGCTCCCTGCCAGGAATCAGCAGTTTCTGGAACTGCTTGCATGGCTCTTCCTCCCTGTGCAAGACAGCATGGTTTCACCCAGAGGAAAGTTACCTTGTGTTGTTGGGAAATATGAGTGTGCATATGGGCAGTGATCACAGAGGACTCTACGTCCTATAGAATGAATTCCTGAGCTGATATGTTGAACTCTTCTGTTGCCTTAGCTTTGCTAATCTTTTTTAAAATGCCAGTCTTCAAAAAATTAAGCTTACAAAGTCTGCTTATGTAGGAAAGATCAACCTATATGTAATATTCTAGCTATTAGCCCCTAAATTGGAACCTCTTCAAATCTGGTTTAGGATGCTTACTCTTACTGAAATTTAAACCAGCCTACAAAATTTATCAGTGGAGTTAGACAACTTGTGTTTCAACTGACCTAAAGTTTTGTGCACAGAATTTTTATAAGCTGACTTGCGCACTGATAAAATTGCAAACATTTATTTTGTAATCTCAGTAGCACTTGAACTGTAAAATCATACTTCAGATGCCGAGGGTTTTATTTTTGTCAATACTGGCCCACAGACTTACTATTTCCAAGAACCTGACTACTGCAGGAATAAACTTTTTTAAAGTTTTAAAGACCACATTGATAAGTTTCACTCTGAACTGGCTCATAGACATAGATAACAGTGGCTGTGTTTATGCAAATCTTACCTAAGTTAGGGTGAATGTTGCTAACACCAGCAGAGAAGCCTGACTTTGCTGATTTATACTTAGAAAAGGTATAGAAAGTTCAAGTGAAATAAAATTCAACTATCAGCAAAACTGCATAGTCCAGGACAGACACAGGAAATTTGAAAGTAGATATGTACATTTAATTTTACTGCTTAGCTAGTTCTAAAGAGTCAGTGCAGTATTTGCTTGGGGAGTTTCTTTGGCTCTCATCTGTATATTTAAATTTCACAGTAAGAATTTTTTGGTTCGGTCTTGGAAAGTGTCTGCTTTTACTCTGTCAGGGTGGAGAACAGAAGCACTCCCTAGTAGGCAGAAATGACAGCATTATTTTTCTTCACTTTTGAATAAAGCAGTTTTTCTCTAGATTGATACAGCTAACAGGTGGAGGTATGCACCCCTCCACTACATGAAAGGTGGTAATGTTTCTATATTTTCTTGCTGAAAAAACAGAGGGTTTTTACCTCTCAATGTGAAATCCTTGTGGAAAGAAGATACTCTTGTTTTTCCTTGCCCTGATGGTTTGAGGTCAGAGCTATAACCACCATTGGGTTTACTTTGACTGTGTGTGCTAAGATAAAGACTGACATTTGTCTCTGAAAGAGTTTTTGATTAACATAATGAGTATAACTTAACTTTTTCATTGTAAAAAATATGCCAGCTTTTGCAGTGAAGGTATACATATGGTTTACTTATGAGGGATCTTTGGTGAAAAATAAGAAACAAAGAACAGTTTCATTTTTTTAAAGCTAAATGACATGGAAGGTCAGGAATATCATAGCTAGTTAGATGCTTTCAATTTTGCTTTCTCTGCTCAGTAATATTTGCACACACAAGTGCACAGAGGGTAGAAGTGTCATTTCCCAAATGTATTTCTTCTTAAAAGAAGACATAACTACAGGCTTGGCAATAGTTTCTGACCTTTGTAATAATGACACTCAGAACAAAATCAGCTAGAAGAACAAGGAAGCCCAAATACAAAGGAATTTCTTAGAAGACTTAGGTTCACATCTTCACAGAGTGAACCAAATTCTTGGCTTTTAGAGATGTAGAGATGTAACGCTGCAAGCTAAAATTTGCATGAAAGTTTATTGCAAGGGTGAGAAAGAAGCATCAAGACAAAACCTGCAGCCCTTTTTGGTAAGGCCCATGTTCAGTTTCGGAAACATTCAGACAGAGATGGACTCATTTACATTCCTCAGTTTGGGGAACTAGAACATTTGCAGAAGTGTTTCTTTGAATCACATGCATGATGCTTTAGGAACTGCACTTGAGATGTTACAAAAGAGCACTTTTTCTTCTTGTTCTTCATAATCAAACCCCTTGTTATCACTTTTTAATCAAACTAAGTAAAAAATAATGTAAAATTAAAATATACTAAAAAACAGTCTTTTAAGAAAAAACAAAATACATTCTTCAGTTACACTTGCATTGATGAAAAACTATTAATAGGATTTTTCTAAGTGCTTACAATAAAATCTGTGCTTTCACTTTTCTTCATTCTAAATCTATTTGCAATTGAGTCGAAATTGCATTTCAGCTTGTTTTTCCTTTAATCTGAAACATACCATTCTACATTCTTCAGCTAGAAGTGTGTCTGTCTAAAAGTGTGACAATATCAAAGAATTTATGAAATAAGAACTTTTTTCCCTATGCAACAGTGCTTTGACAGGTAGTGAACCAAAAATTATGAAACACAGTAAGTTTTGAAAGGCTTTTTGCTGCATGACATATTTTAAGAGTTATTATTCCTTCTCAAATCACAAAGAAAATCTCAATTTTTTTATAAATTGGCAATTTCCATTTTGACTTCACTCACAGGCTTTTCAGTCTTTTTCACAGGTGCACTTGACACTGACAACAGGAAGATAATAGATTTAAGAGAGAAATCACATCAGCTTAATTTAACAGTTCTCTAAAAATAGAGACATCTCTACTGTTCCTCTTCCACAGCAAAGAAATAACACAGATGTCTTGTGATTTTTTACTGTTTAATTTTCAGTACACCCTGTAATGTTTTATTTATCATCTTTTGTCAATTGAAGGGAAAGAAATCCCTATTCCTGTCAGAAAAGCATTAAGCAGCTGTCACCTTAGCTTATGGTTGCAGCTTGGATGAAAACCTGACGCCACTGAATTTCCAAGTGTGAGTTTTTTTGTGCAGAGTGCCACAAGCCAGTGAGTACAAAGAGTAGCAAAAAAATCCTACATGGATTTAGTAAGTAATACTCCAGAGGCTTAATACTTAATATGAGACTAATATACATCCATCTACTAAATTTTTCAGAAATCAGTCAAGCAGAAAAGCTTAACATTTCTCTTTCTTCATCGCAAGCTTGAGAACTGATGTAAATGTCAATAAGACTGGATCATGTCACTTGAAGAATCCTTATTTAGTTTTTGTTTCAGTTTATATGTCCATTGTTCTGTTGCATTTTAAATATAGGTCTCCCAAAATTAAAGCAAAACCATGTATTTCTGACAGGGAAATTTATGTAACAGAACCATATTTTTAAAAATTATGCATTTGAAACCATAACTTAGGGTGGATGTTTTAAAATCCATGCAAGCTCCACTGATTTGAGTACTGTTGGAAAGCTGAAATTGAATGGAAAAAAACTCATAAAATGTAAGAGGAGTCTAATTCTAAACCTCTAAAGAGAGATTCTTTTTTCTCTTGATGTATTATGTGTTCAAATTAAACCATAAGAGAGACACAGAGACTGTGGGTGCAGTGGGGAAAGGACACAGTTACCCTGAACAAGGGGAAAATGTGAACACAGCATTAACTAAACCCCAACAGATGCAGCAATGGGAGCAGTAAAGAACATTGAAATGGTACATTGTGGTTCCAGCAGCTTAACCTGGTGTTGTGGTTTCAGCCTAGCCAGCAGCCAAGCCCCACACAGCCACTTGCTCACCCTCCCCAACTAGGCAGGATTGGGGAGAGATTTGAAAGGGTAAAAGGAAGAAAAATTGTGGGTTGATACAAAGACAATTTAATAAGGAAAGCAAAAGCCATGCACACAAGCAAGGCAAAACAAGGAATTTATTTGCCACTTCCCATGGGCTGACAGGTGTTCAGCCTTCCCCAGGAAAGCAGGGCCCTGTCATGGGAAAGGGTTACTTGGGAAGACAAGCACCATCACTCCAAATGGTTCCCCCTTCCTCCTTCTTCCCTCTACTTTATATACAGGTAATGTTGCATAGTATGGAATATCCCTTTGGTCAGTTTGGGACACCTGCCTGTCTGTGTCTCCTCCCAGCCTCTCATGTACCCCCAATTCTCTTGCCAGCATGGCACTACAAAAAGCAGTGTGGTGGCTCTGTGTAAGCCCTGCTCAGCAAGAGCAAAAATATCTCTGTATTGTCAACTCTGTGTTCAGCACAAATCCAAAAACTAGTCTCATACTAGCCACTGTGAAGAAAATTAACTCAGTCCCAGCCCAACCCCACACACCTGGGCATTTAAAAAGCAAATCATTACAAGTAAGGGTGAATCAGAGCAGGAATTTCTTGGTCCGGGCTTTCCTGATAAGGAATTCAGGATTAGAGCGTGAGAGGATCTGGCAAAAGGAAAGACAAAATTGGGAGGAGGATTTTCTGTACTCCACATTTCCTCAGGAGGCTATATGCCCTCACAAATGACATGCAACATCAGTCTTGCATGCTTTGCATGCCCCCTTCTCCCCTGCAGAAGGCTCTAAAGGAACCACCCAACATTCTTCTCCTTAATGTGATGGACATCTTCATTACTGAAAACTATGTCAAGGAGACCTACCCTTTTTGGAAAGCTCTTGTAGGCACATAATCAGTAAGTCTGGTGTCTTTCAACTCCAATTCAAGAGGTGCCTGCAGTTGGAGGCACTTATGTTTTACTGACAGTAGTGTTCCACGAGTGCATAAAATTTGCCTTTAGTCAGGCCATGAATGACTGTTCATGAACAGGCTGACACTGTTTTGCATTTGGCAGCATCTATGCATGCATTTTTTATCTCCTTCTTATCAAGATGTTTTCTCAGAAAAAGCAAGTACAGAAGAAAATATGTTTGAGATTAACTCTAACACAAACCAAAATGTGAGACATATTAGACAGCTTCATGACCAGTGTGACAGATTTAATGGCAATTTTCACCTATATTCCTACCTTCCCAAGTACCTGTAATTTCTATAGGAATAGCATCTAGAGGCCTATGAGAGCAAATGTCTTTCACTTGCAAAGGTATATTATTAGAGCTCTGTGGTAACTCTGATATAGACAACAATCTTCTGTTTGTTTTAAGAAGTATAGAGCTGTTAGGCACAAAGGGATGCTACTTGAGCAGGATTTTTGAGGCAACAGTCTTCATGAATAAATATTTTGCTATGGTAAGTCACAGACAGATGAGTTGAAATAGAGAGCATTAAGGCTTTTTTCCCCAAGAGTTATGTGACAGTGAGTGCTTTTTCAAGTTAGCCTGAAAAATGAAGAATTAGTTTCATTCTTGATAGAATGCCCCTGACAAGACTGAATTTCATTTGCAACAGATTTGGCTCAAAGGGCTTTTTGCAACTGTGCCCACCTGATGATCACTTCGCTACCTGAAACATGCTTGCTCTGTGTCATGTGCATGATATATGTACATCTCTGATGTCTTCACAATCCCTATTTTCTTGTTCCTTTATCTAGGATTCCACCAACTCAGCTGGAAAGAACATTTATCAATATAACTTTCTTCATACTGACTCTCACTACTTCTGAATATTTTTAGCTGACATTTGAAGCATTATGTCAAATATGTCAGATCAAGAAAGAAGCTCAATAAGCCCCCATTGAGCTGCTTGCTGCTGTAGCTGTACCTTTTTCTGGATCTGTACTTGAGTTTTTCAGAGTTGATTATCTCTTTACTGCGCTGGAGCCTCCAGTAGAGACTTCACTTTTGCCACGTCTCAGGAATCATCAATGGTTCAGAAAACAAGTTTTTCAGTAAAAGCCTCTCTCAGAAAGCACATTTTTTTGTCAGAATGGTTTTCTCCAGCTAGAGAGTTTTCCAGCACCATGGGCTGGCTTCTTTGAGGGATTGACTGGTTACACTGCTCATACCCTATGACCACACAAACTAAAGCTCTTTTTAAACAAGATATTAGGTTAAGTGACACCAACTGGCACCTATGTTTTTTAATCTAACCTCCTACAGCTGGGCTGTCTTGCAACTAGATGCTTGGAATAAACTATGCAGGTGATGAGAGTCCACAAGCAGGAGTGTGGCTGAACCCACTCTCTGCCTGTAATTAAACAGTAGAGATGTGCCCACAGTTATTGCCTGACTTGGCCTGGCACCTCTTCAGCCCATATTGTAACTCTTCACAGAACCTACTGTAGATCTATCCTCTGCCCTTCTGGGCAGTTATTGCCATTTCTTCACTTTTTCAATGCTGTACTTTTGTGAAATTGCCTCCCTGTACTTGCAGCTTAATGAAAGCAAGCACACACATTGAGGTGTGGGTTCTTTCCTGCAGCTGCTGAATGCTACCATGCTGCTTAAAATAAATAGGCTAAACCATGAGCTATTGCATCTGCCAAGAAACATCTATGTAAACCAGACAGTGAAAGCATGGGTCTGCTTTGCAGACTGCAAAACTGGAAGGAATTTTTCAGAATTACAGATGATGCAAATAAGACAGCTGCAAACAGAACATTTTAAAATAACTTACATTTTGCAGAAACTGAAGCTCAATAGGTTTTTTTTTTCTTGGTAGAAGAGGGCTTCTCCAGCCTGTAAACCAGTCCAAATAATTGCAATCTGTCCCTGGTTCTCATGTTTCTTTCCTTACATTCTGCTATTATAAATATAGCAAGAGTCATTGAATGTGTGTTATCCTTTCCCTAAGCTAAAAAAAAAAAAAAAGAAAAAAAATTAAAATCCAGCCCTTACTTGAAATGGATCACAATTTAGTTGGGGGCAGGTGGAAATGTCAGAAAATATTGTGCAGTACAGAAATCAAGGTTATGACACCTAGAGTAGATACAATGGATTTAGCTCATGGAGAACCTATGGACTAGTGTTCTCACACAGACATCAACTGAATTTCAACTTGTGATATGTGATTTTCTTTATGTTACAGTAATGTAGGAGGTGTGACAATGAATTGACTACAGAGCAATCTGGATGGGAGGGATTGATGGGCCAAGGTCAATGGTGTGAGGTTCAATAAGGCGAAATAAGGCAGACCCAAGTCCTAAACTTGGGTCACAAGAACCCCATGCAGCTCTACAGGCTTGGGGCAGAGTGGCTGGGAAGCTGCCCAGTGGAAAAGAATCCAGGGGTGCTGATTAACAATAATCAGTTCTATGATTTAATTGACATGGTGGTGTTTGCACAAAGGTTTCATGATCCTGGAGGCCTTTTTCAAGCTTCATGATTCTATGGTTCTAAGTATCAGAAAACCATTCAGCCCCTGCTGAAAAGGTAGCTGTTCCAAGATAGGAAGTAGTCAGACTGATAAAACATTATGATGGTTTGGAGGGAGGCAAGACTTTTCAGAAAGTAATTTTAATGGATTCAGTGCATTCAAGGAAAATCTGTCAAACTAAAGAATTTTTTTTAGTTGATTAATATATGACTTATGTCCTTAATTTCTGTTTTGACATATTGTTTTTCTCACTTGACATTTCTCCTGCAGGTTTTCAAGCCAAGTGTTCATGATATGATCCAGCTGACTTACAGGGATCAACAACTCACTGTGAATAATGGATAAAAACGAATCCCACCTGGACGCTTTGACACTGGCCATGCTCCAGAATAAAACAGTCTCCATCACCCTCCCAGTTGTGTATTCAGTAGTGGCTCTGGTCAGCATCCCTGGCAACTTGTTCTCCCTTTGGGTGCTCTGTTGGCACATCAAACCCAAAACACCTTCTGTTATCTTCATGATCAACTTAAGCATCACGGACCTTATGCTGGCCAGCTGCTTCCCCTTTCAGATTTCTTATCACCTCCAAGGCAATCATTGGAGATTTGGCAAGACTCTTTGCAGCCTTGTGACAGTGATGTTCTATTCCAACATGTATTCTTCCATACTGACCATGACCTTTATCAGCATGGAGCGGTACATGGGTGTGGTACACCCCTTGAAGTTGATCAAGTGGAGACGAAAAAGATATGCCTTTGCTGCCTGCCTAGCTATGTGGTTTTCCTTGCTAGTAGCCTTCTATCCACTAGAAACTACAGACCTGACCTATGAAGTGAAAGAATTAGGGATTATAACCTGTTTTGATGTCCTAAAATGGGATATGCTGCCCACCTTTGCAGCTTGGGTAGCCTTTCTCCTCACTTTATTTGTTGTGCTATTCCTGATCCCTTTCATTGTAACAGTTGGATGCTACATTGGTATCATTAGGAAGCTGATTCAGACATCAAGCAGATATGGAAATAAGCAAAAGACTAGATCCATATACCTGGCTACGACTGTCCTTCTGTCCTTCATCACCTGCTTTGCCCCCAATAACTTTATCCTACTTGCACATATGATCAGCCGCCTATTTTACAATAGCAGTTTGTACCCTGCCTACAAGCTCACCTTGTGCCTCAGTTGCTTCAACAACTGCATAGATCCCTTCATTTACTATTTTGCATCGAAAGAATTTTACCAGAAATTCAAGCAATTGTTTCACTCTAAGGTACTGCTCAGTGACAGCTTGGAAAACAGAAGGGAAAGTTTATTCTCTGGCAGGACCATGTCAGCCAGATCGATGTCAAGCGGACCTATGGATGGGTTAGAGGGAGTAAGGGTCAATTTGCAAAGGCAGGAAAGTGTTTTTTAGCTTTAGATATTCCCAGAAGAAAGGCACCTGTGAAACTCATGAGTAGACTCATGAGAAAACATTTCCTTTTGAAAGGCCACGCTCAAAATACCTTGCTCCAGTGACAGAACTCGAGCTGTACTTAAATTGCATTTCAGCATTTTCTGGTCAGAAATGGGAAGTGCTAAAGGAACTGAATTTATTCATGAAGGCACTCAAGCAAAACAAACAGGGTTAGCCTGGAAATAGCCTTGCTGCATAAGACTGAGGGATAGGTTTAGAGCAGTTGTCAGGTTGCATGACAGTTAACCAAAGACTTGTGATTCTCAGTGAATGTGAAATATTACTGTACATGAATTAGACAGCAAAGCTGGTTTGGGAGTAAGGGAGTTGTTTTTCTAAGCAATATGCTAAGCTTTGTTTTTGTTTTGATTTTTTAAATTATATTTCTTTCTCTTTTGTATTTTTATAAAGGAAAGAATAAAAGTAGCATGGCATTTTACCATTAATGCATAATGCACAGCCACTGTGAAATCAACACAACACTCACCCAACTGCTTATCTGAGTCAAACCACACTGACACTTGAAAAGGTTAGGGTGACTCATATTATTTATTTCAATCTTACACAGCAAAACATCTCATACAATGAAAAGAAAGCTAACAATGTTTGCAAATACTGCTGCATTTCTTGAAGTTGTTAGTTTCTCAGGACTGTGGGGAGCAGTTTATTTAAGGAAACAGACTTTCCCACATTAACCTATAAAAGTACCAATGCTGCTTGTATATGGTTCGTATCAACTGGTCATTTTCACCAATTCACTGCAGGCTACACATAGAAGACCCATCCCCCTCAGCAGAATTTAGCTTTACATAGTGCCTCGGGAGTGAGTTTTTCTTCCTTACAGAGATGGTGTAGATTATAAACCAGATTTTAAGATGGATAAATAAAAATTCAACCCCAGACTGGAGAGTCATTCTGTAACAGCAGAAACCAGCTGAAAACTTTTCCTGATGGCCAGATGTCAGAAACAGACTTCTTTCAGGCAGGCAAGAAGAAAGAATAAAAGAAAGAGGAAAATAAGGCTTGAGAATGGGAGCTGTACCAAACATCCTGAAAATAAGTTATGGAGGTGGGTTGAGCAGTCCTGTGTTTGGAGCCCTACTCTGAAGTATCTTTCTACAGCTTGTTTGCATATTCTGTGCCATGTTTAATTCTTCTCACATCTCAACAACTGCCTGTGTGCTTAGAAATACAACTGCTACAGAACATGCACTGGGGACAGACAAAAGATAAGTTTGCCTTGTAGTATTTGTAGTTTTTTACCTGCATTTGATCCTCACTGACAGAGGAGAGACACAAACCACCTGAGAAGACCAGACAAGTCCCTCTCACAAGCAAGACAAAGATATTTTGCTGTGCTGCAACTCCATCCAACACTGAGGAGGAAGCTGTCTGCAGCATTGTGGATAGTTGGTTCAGACATCTCATGCTTCACTGATTCCTGAGCTCCTGTGCCTAAGTAATAGGCAACACCTAAGGCCCCTAAAATTCGCCGTTTTTCTTTGGGTATCTTACGATTAAAAAACAATTTTCCACCACTAAGCACCATGAATTTCTTCTCAGTGGAAAGTGGAAAACCACAACATGCACAGTGAGATATTTGAATGTCCTATCTTCTGCTAAAGTATTGTCAGTTTTTGGAACAGAATAAATCTGAGTGGATCTACCACTACTGTTTACAAGCCAATGTGAACATTTAATGCTTTGTGGCACTTCACCGTGTTAGTTTTAATTGATCTGTGTATTTTCTGTGTACAAGGCCAACCTTAGTGATACCTAACTCCCCTAAGCCCTCCCATCAAATTCCCTGGAAGCTACCCTTCACTATTCACTTTCACGAGATTCCAGCTTCCTCACTATCACAATTAATTGTTTTCTGCATTTTAGTTGTGGCAGAAATTTTTTTGAAGTTTATACTGAAATCTCTCTCCTTTTTTCTTTATTTAACATGGAAATATTTCACATTACTTCTCCTACATCTAATTCAGACTTTGGCTCTGTTTTATCTTCAACATGGTCCTCAAGTGCACAGTCCTTCCAAATATGCTGCAAAGTGCCTGAACTATAACTGACATAAAATAGAGCCAAAAGGGCAGAAACCTTGCACTTTGGACATCAACTGCTATATTTTGAAAAATAGTGAATTGCTCCTTTTTCAAGTGGTAAAAGATGCTCACAACTGACTGAAAATGTTCTTTCTAGCCTCATGCAGATCTTCATAACCCTTCATCTCTCTTCTGAGAATGTTTAAAAAGGAACAGGAAGGGTGCCTCGTTTGAGTACGCTTCATGCCATTTCACTAACTAGCCTCTAGTTAGCTCAGATTCCTGTTTCGGTCAGTGGGATTGTTCCTTCAGAAAGGAATATAAAAATGAACCCATCAACAGCAATGCTTCGAGTCCAATGGCATATATTGTGAAGTCTTTGAGAGTTTTTATTAGAGGGGAAGAGAATAAATTATTATTAAAAGAGGCCCATCATACTGTTCTTTGATCCTGGAAATATATCCTTCTGGAGAATCATAAGAATAATTGTTTCTACCCTCCTTGATCACTGAGTGTAAGTTGACATCCATATACATATATACATATAAATATATACATATAAATGTACATTGCAATTTGTGCGGTTATTAAGAAGTTCATGTCCACATTATGTTGAGTTTGGGGAATATGGGCCCTGGGCAACTTGCTTACTTGTAAGCATTACTATGTAATTAATATAATTTTGCTGAAAAGACAAGAATGTAAAGGCTTCTGTTTGTTTTTGGGGTTGGGAGGGGAGTTTGTGTTTGGTGTTGTTTTTTTAATTATTGTATAGAAATTTAACATATGAATGTGCTTGAACTTTTTTGTAAGTATAATGATAATAATTAAAGAAAAAAAAAAAGTACATGATTTAAGATTCATTCCCGTGTTTTTACCTGCCATGTGTGAAAAACTTCCAAGCATAGAAGAGGGCAGGGAAACCAAGTTATGAAATAAAATTAATCTGTTTCTCATTGTTATTGTGGATTTTTTTCTTTTTTTTTTTTAGATTTCTTTACAGGATAGATATATATATTAGAAGTTGGCATTGTCATAGACTCTTCACATAAATTTTAAAAGTACCAATACTCTAATGAGATGTTGGCTAACTTGAATCCTTCTCCTTACGCAATAGGTGCACCAATACATATATATTTTTTTTTTTAATTTCTATGCATTTCTGAAGGAGCCTAGCAGTCAGAGCCTGTCCCACCCCCAGCCTGGAGCAGGGCATGGGAGGAAACTGGGAATGGACAGTCAGGGTCAGTAGTCATAGAATCACAGAATCATAAAATATATCAACTTGGAAAGGACACACAAGGATCATCAAGTCAAGCTCCTGGCCCTGCACAGGACCATCCTCAAGAGTCACACCACGTGACTGGGAGTATTGTCCAAACCCTTGAACTCTTGTCAGGCTGGTACTGTGACCATATCCCTGGGGAGCTGTTCCAGTGCCCAAACACTCTCGCAGTAAAGAATATTTTCCTGTTATCCAACCTAAACCTCCCCTGACACAATTTCAGGCCAATACCTTGGGTCCTATTCTTGGCCATCAGAGAGAAGAGGTCAGTGTCTGCCCTTCTTCTTCCACTCACAAGGAATTTGTAACTGCAATGAGGTGTCCCCTCAGTCTCCTTCAGGCTGAACAGACCAAGTGCCCTCAGTTGCTCCTTATAAAGCCTCCCCTCTACACACTTCACTATCTTTGTAGCGCTTCTTTGGATGTTCTCTAAGAACTTTATGTCTGTCTTATACTGTGGCAGCCAGGACACAAGGTAAGGCCACACCAGCACAGAGAAAAGCAGGACAGTCACCTCACTCAACCAGCTCGTGATGCTGTGCTTTCATAAATGTTCCCTAGACCAACAATGTTCCATTTTGGGTTCACTGTCTGTTTGGCTACATATATGCTGATACATGAGAGGGCCAGAGGTTATCCTGAAGTCAACTCATCACTTTTTGTCATTTTTTCCAGTTCAAATTGTTTAAAATAACATGAGATCTACATTGATACCCACTAGGATGTTATTTCTCTAAGGTGATGGTTAGGGTACATGCTACCCAAAAATGGGAGGGATAGCACAAATGTTTGTGTGTGAAATTCAGTGTTGGTAAGTGTGAAGTCCTGCACACAGGGAAATCCAGTCACAGCTTTGTGTATAAAATGATGTTTCTTGTCAGCAACTACAGCGAATCATTATCCGTAATTCCATTTATCAGCCTAGCATCATAGAAATCCATGGTTCACCTACACCTAGTTTACTCTCTGCACTTCTGGCCTCTGTCACAGATAGGATCAACAGGGATGAGAAAAGATCATGCTAAGAGCATGTATGCTCTAAGAAAATTAAGAAATTAATTTAAAATCTTAGAAGGTAAATAGTTTAGGACTGCTCATCTCAGAAAAGAGACAATATAAAGTATAGATAGGAAAGGGGCCTCCAAAATCCTCAATGAAGTGCAAAAGTTGATTTGGAGACTTATACTGCCTTTGCCCAATAATTGGTGAACAACATATTAAGCTAATGAGATCTATGTTTAAAACTGGATAAAGTTCATATCTCTCCTTACAACACATAGTGTAATTAGAAAACACTTTGCCAAGAATGTTGTGGAGGCACACAGTACACTGGTCCAGAGAAACTGGAAAAAGAACACGGAAAAGAAATCCATTGTAGGTTATTAAACAGGCAAACCACCACAGGCGCAGGAAGACCCCAAAGATTAAAATTGCCAAAGGCTGGAGGAGTACTAAGAGGAAGTCATAGGATGTGATTACCCTGTTCTGCCATCTCTTGAAATGGCAGTGTTTGAGGCAGGACACCATAAACCAGACAGTGCCCTAGCTCTGCTCTGGTGCATCTCACCCTCCCAGTAAAGCCTTGCCAGTACCACCTTGGAGCCTGGCCTCTTCCACCCTGCCTGCTGAGGTGCTGCCAGAGGGGATTCAGCAGGGAATTCAGCCTGCTCCCATCTTGGAAGAGGCTATTCCACAGCCAGGGGAGCCTGAGGCACAAGCCTGATCATCTGTCATTGAGCCCTTTTGGCAGGTCACAGGATGGCTGAAGCTGGAAGAGACCTCTGGAGGTCACCATGTCCAACCCCCCTAACCAAGCAATCTCTCACGATCAGGTAAAGATGAACTTGTGTCCTGCCCTTCAACAAATCAAATCTCTACAGGTGCTTGTAACAGTTCATCCATTTTGCTTCAAAACACATAATTATTAATTCAATTTCTGACATAATTTCTAATCTCTGGTCTCATTTTTTCCATCACCTATCTGTCTCAAAGGCTGCTGCTGTTGGAGCTGACTAGCAGCAAACCTGCTTGTGCATTTGGGGCAGGGCAATTCACTATTGCTGGTTTTTTTTTTTTTTAACATCTCAGGCAGCAGCCTAGTCTACTTTTTAAAGCTCACAGCTGCATTAGTGAGGAGTACAATCTTCTGGCATGAATTGTCACAAATACAGAAATACAAATGTCTAGTGTACCTTTTCTGCAAAGAAAAAAAAATTGGTAACAAAATCTTTTTCAATGACCTGACCACTTCCTCTAAAAAAGATAATTTAAGATGCTATGACTTGGCAAAGTCCATTAGAATAATCAGATTCATTGGTAAAATTTTTAGATATATCCGAAGTCACAGTTAAGTGACCCAAATGAAAATTCTAATAAAAAATAACTCCCACAAGAATGATTAGGATATAAACCTATAAGGTTATTGTCCTAAGTAATTAAATCCATCCTGAAAAAAAAAAAAACCCAACAGATATCTTTTATAGGAATAAATGTACTTTCCTCATTTATGATGCAGTTCATAGTCTCAAAAGGAGTTATTGAGAGCAAAATTTCAGTCATACTATTAACTTTGATATATTTGGATTACTTTCATTTT
Source organism: Dicaeum eximium (assembly GCA_013396995.1). NCBI lineage: Eukaryota > Metazoa > Chordata > Aves > Passeriformes > Dicaeidae > Dicaeum > Dicaeum eximium. The sequence goes on from VWZP01009271.1 coordinate 230,153, forward strand.
GGATTAAGTTTATGAAAGTAAGTGTTTTCTTCTTGAACCTATAAAGCATAATTATGGAGTGTATAATAGATTATAGCATAATGGTTAGTTGAAATATCTTTCTTAAAACTTTCTTTTTTATTTGACAAAAAATCCCCAACCCTGCACAGCTGAAGTCTGGACTGACACTGAACTCCTGGTCTTTTATGACTTAACTAGAAGACTGTTGCAAGTCTTCTAGAATTTTTCCTTAAAGTCTAAACAGCTGGAATATGTTATCAAATGAGGAGACTCTCAAGCCTCTTTAATTATAAAACATGAAGTTCACAGCTGCCAGACAGAATACCTTTCTAGCTTTCAGCATAAATAAACACCTCAACTCCCTTCTTGTCTGTATTAGCTCATGATGATGTGTTACAGTCAGTCTTTTTCTTCTGCAGAAATTTTCAGCACAGGGACACTGATGGTTCTCTTTCCCCAGTTTCTGCACCACTGCCCACATGACCTGGCCCTAGAATGCCCCAGTTTGCAGGAAGAAAAGTGCCCATTGTCCTTCTGAGAGCTACCCAGGCTAATTGTCCTTTGGAGATTTTCCTAGTAAGTTCCACAATCCTAACTGCTGTTGTTGGGTATGGTGAAGTGCCAGGAAAATGGAGAAGTGTCTTGTTGAGTGCTTTAAATCTGAGGAAATTTAAAGGTTTTTCTCCTCTGCTGTGTACCTGAACAGCTTTACCAAAGGAGAAATGATGACAGACTTATATGAGGTATAAACAAATTCAAGCTAGAGATGGGAGAAAGGTTAAAGAAATAACTTCTGTGGGCAGAGAAATACTTTAAGTGACTGCAGAGAGACACAGGAAGTTAGTTTCTGCAGTAGGCTATCTGCAGTTAGAGAATGTCTGTAAATAGTTTTCTTCATAAACAGCCACTTTCATTTTAGAAACACGGCGCCTTTTCAACAGAAAAGCTGGAAGCAGCAGTAAATCTCCAGATCTCTGCTGAAAGGAAAGGCATGTGATTAACAGACAAATAAACACTATCCAGATACGGAACAAACATCTCACAGGGTGACTCAAACCTCTGGAAATGCGGGCTTGCCATGCACAAAAGGTGCAATTTACCTGATCAAGGTTTGCCCCAAGCATCTTATTGCTTGGCAGCATTCATGACTAATGCCTGTCTCCTTCATCTCCTAAAAAATACCCGCTTTGATTTTTGGTTGCATTCAGACATTCAGGTGTCAGTAGATCTCTGTTATCATAGACACACATTACAAAAGAAATATTTGTATCCCACAGCTGTTAGCATCTTCATCTTGACAGCTGTTTTTGATTTTTGCCATCTTCATGCTTGTAACAGCAGGTTACAATAATATTCCTGGGGATCCCAGCAAGCACTTAAATAGGCTTTCTTAAATAGAAATTAGTCATTTCTTGCTTCCTCAAACTCACATGGCTTCAGAAAATAATGGAAAATATATAAGTTAAAGCCTCTTCCTGTCATTTACCTCTAAAAAGAGTCTGTCCACCTTCTCAATTAGAAACTGTCCATGGAGTGCAATGGCTTTTTCTCCCTCAAAACGTTTCAGCTTCACAACACCTCTGACTTGGTTTCCCCAGTTCCTTATTATTGTCAACATGATGATGTTTCTCCTTTCCCTATTTCATCTTGCATGCCATAGTATATGCAGAATGCATTGGTATCCCACTCCATTTGGATGAGTAATGCAAATTTCTCTGTACCCTTTCACATAGTGTGCCTGTGTTTGAGCTTTTTTAAATCCCTAAACGAGTACAAAAATAAGTTAAAATACAACATTTAATTTTTCTTCACTTGATACATCTGATAAAATTGATATGATAGAAGATGGAAATATGACAGTGTTTATTTCCATATATAATAAAGGTATTTGTTTCATAGGGTAGAATTATTCCTGTTCTTGCAACCATTTGCTGGAGGGACCTTAAGATCTGTAACAACTATATCTTAGCACTTATTAGCGTCTCTTTATTGCTCTCATCTCAATGCATCTCTTTCAAGATATTGCTAGACATATTGCCATTCACATCAGCTCTGACTGTCCCTAAAAGTACACTTCTGCACGCTCACATGTGCATCCATGGCTCAGCCTGGAGAAAAGGACACTGAGGGAAGACCTCCTGGTGGTTCAGAGCTTCCTCTCCAGGGCAAGAGGCACTGACCTCCTCTCTGTGGTCACCAGCGACAGGACACAACGGAATGGCCTCAAGCTGTTCTATTATGTCATGCTTAAAATTAAAACTAGGAATGTGAGCGATTGGGGTTTGTGGTCTTTAGTTCTTAGAAGCTACAGCATTTTAGAGGTACTTGAAAGTTAAGATTCATGATCAAATACGTAGGAAAAAGACGGGATGCACTGCCCTCCGGTGGAGATTCAGATAATAAATATAAGAGCTCCACAGATGCTCTTGAACTTGGAGCCTTGGAAGTTATTTTCTGGAAAAGCTGGGATTATAGTTGAGCCAATTAATATTCTCTTCTCTACATTTTATTTTAATTTTCCCTAACATCATGCCGTTGTCTTTGCAGCTATCATTATACTGTACAAAAAGAAGGCTTATTTCCCAGACTTAGGCAACTATATATTTGTATCTTACATCACATATGTGCACATGTATTTTTTTATAAGCACACCACACACAGATTAACATGTGCATGCTGCATATATAATATATGTATTATTTATATGCACATTTTCCCCAAAATATTTTATGTACTTGTTTATGCATTTTTCAAATTTAAATAACACAGAAACAGTATTTTTGATAGTCTGATACACAGCTTCTTTTTGTCTAGAGACTGTCAGTGTTAATTGAAGTGAGACTGGGGCAATGCTGAGATTAGAGGTGGAACCTGCATGTGCAGCAGAAACCAGATATATGACTTCAAGAGAGGCTCATGGATTCAATATAATCCACTGGCTGTCAAACACACAAACATACAGATATCTAGGGATGCTGTCAGCAAACACACATCCTCCTGTCCTGGTGACTACAGGGTTATAAAACTCTGCTCAATCTTCCCTTCTGAGGCTGTTTGTTGGTCTCAAGCTCACAGCACGGAGAAAGAAAGCTGGGGACCAGAAGTTGCTCTCAGCAGCAGACATCAGCAGTGGCAACAGCTGGGAAAGTCACACTGGCAGCATGTGTAACTGTACTGCTGTTTCTCTGTCGTGGAAATCGGGATGTGCTTGCAGCATTCCAGTTTATACTGGAGGAGGAAGCGTTCTTTTCTTTCTTCTGTTGTGTGTTGATGCTGTGGACTTGGCAGGTCATCTCTTGGCCAGCACAGGCACCAAATCTGTCATTCTGTGCTCCTCTTACTAGGACTTAGTTGTCTTCACACTGAAATTTTTTTCAAGGCTCTAGGCTTCTCCAATTTGCAATATCTTCCATGTGGCAGAGGCCAAAAGCAAAGTAGTTAGTTTGAATTCCTGGCATCCATTCTTCAATTATTCTTGGAAGGACACTTTTTACACTATTTAAATGTGCTGGCCAAGGATGACTCTTTGGGGCTTGGACAATGATTTCTGTATTGTTAAAAGTTGCTTTGTGAATGACCATGTCCTCCTCCTGGGCACTGAGGTAGCTGCTTTCCTTGTCCCAGGAAATGGGCATGGAATTGCCTGACAAATGGGTTGGTTGGTATTCTTCTGTACTAGTTATACTGCCCTCCCTCAGTAGTTGTGAAGTTTCTTCCCAAGGTATGATGACAACTATGCTGTAAAGACAAAGATCTTCAAATTAAGTATATGTAAAAATATTTATAGGGACATTACATATCCTACAGCCTTTATCCTACAGTGTGTTTAAATCTTATTTCACCTGACTTCCGGTGGTCTCCACAAAATGCTTCCATACGACTCTAGTACTACTCTACTTCAAATAGAAAGGAAATTCTGGTAAGTAGTCACTTAGAGACATTGAGATATTACAGTCCTTCCAAGCTGGACAGAAGAAGAGGAAGGAGCACTTGGACCTGAGCTGACAAATTGATAGGGATTCTTAAAAACGGCCTATGAGAACACAGAGCTAAGCAATAAGACTGTGAAAGAAATCTAGGGCATCTGCTATCAGAGCAGATATACAAGCTGTATATAAAAAGACAAAAATAAAATATAGGATGAGGAATGTTAAGTGACACCATGACTTTAAAAATAGTTACTGGTGATTAGCTGATGAAATAGAATTCATCTGCAAACAACTAAAGATCTTTTGCCCTACAGTAAGAGAAACAAGATGTATTAATTACTTCATAAATTAGGCAGACACATTAGACTAGGGCAAGGATTTCGGTGGCAGAAAAAGGTTCCTTGAAAAACCTAACTGTGAGCTCTTTGAAGGGATGAGGTTATCCTAGAAAAGTCAAGCTTCCCTGTGAAAGGTGAAATGCTCATTCCCTTCATAGCAACTTTATAGATAAGCCCCCTAGGGTTCACTAATTTCCTCAAAATGGAAATGCGTTGTTCTCCAAACAAAATGACCCTGTGCTTGCACAGGTGGCTCAGGCAAATAATACATCTGGGTTGAAATACATACACTCATCACAATGCACACAAAAGTAGGCACAAGAACTTAATGATCACAGCGTTCTTTGCTTGCTTGAAGGTGTTATGTCATGGCCACCGAATAAATGCATAGACAGAAAAGCAGAGAAGTCCAGAACAAAAATATTGAGGTCTGCAGTTCAGAGCTTTAACAGCTGTTTTGATTCTGTTCAAAATACCTTGGATATTTTAAAAAGTCAATAGTTTCATAACCAACCTTGGGCAAGCTAATCTTTGACTAGCACAGTCAGTCATGACACCCACTCTTCTGATAACTGCTGGTGTCATTGATCTCCCCCTCGGTCAGCTCGCTGCAGCCTCACACTTGCTGTGCCTGGCTTGTGAGGCTGCCATGGAGCAGCCAACAGCTCTCCACCAAACCTCTCCCAGCCGTGGCAGCTTTTGTGCTGTGGTTTAGCTTTTCTCACAGGGCTCTTTAGTTTGACATTTAGACCAGCAGAAATAACATATAAATATGGTAAATGAAAATATGTATTTCAACAGGTTTGCGGTTTTGTCTTTTAAATAAACAAAATCACCATTTGCCATGTAAGTTTAACTGAATAACAAATTAAGTAATTACTGCTCCTTAAAAATAATAATCCAAGAGCCACATATCATTTTCTTCAAGTAAAAATCTCTTTTGGTGGTCTCTGGTTTTGGGCATTGTCTTAACTTTCATGAAAAATATATAAATTCCACATATTTCCCATTTATTTGTTTAAGTTTCAAAAAGTCTGTTGTGCAAAGCAGAATTCAGTTAAGGAAACGAATCAGGCTTGTTTTACTCTTCAGTTAATGGGATGCCACACCTAAGAAAGAGGAGTTATGTTGGGTGCATCTCTAAAGGCTCTACAGGTGTCTAGAGACAGATCTGTCTTTGTTCCTCTCTCTCAAAGCAAGCTGTCAGCTGAACTGTTCTTTCAGCTCAAGTCTTTCCTTTATTCATACACAGAGATTGGGATGAAGTCACAGCTTCATTGCCCTGTTGCTATGCTAGCCAAACCATATTGGAAGACTGAATAAAATGAGGAAAATAAGAAAATTTGGCCTGTTGATTTGATATGTAAACCTTTGCATCATCATCTTAGACCGCTGGAGTGTCTGATTTTAGTTTATTATGCTTATCATTCAACACAAAGCAAGGCATACCATAGAAAGATGACTCTGGATAAGAAATGTGTCCCAGATTCTAGGAACACCCATACAATTGCAATTTCCCTTTCTTTGGTTAGTAATGCAGCAACATTGAAGATGCACATATATCAGGATTTACTTTTACGCTAAACTTGCAGAGTTGTCATATTTTTTCCCAGAGGAATAACTCCACATCTTTTCCGGAAATGCCAGGAAACATAAGCTTCTACATGTTACTTGATGAGATCCTTGTCCTTTTATTATATCAAAAAGTATCTTGGTATCATAAGAAAGATACTATGGCTTTCATTTCTGCAATACCTTTCAGGCCTGTCATTTGCAAGGAGCAGTGTCACACTTCACAGCCCTTAAAAAGGAACAGTGAATTTGTTCTGACAAGCTCTAGGACAAGCATAGATTATTCCTTTTTCACACAGGCCCTATTTTCCTCACTGACTCTCCAGATATCCCAGAACTATATTCAGTATTATGGATATGCAGAGCACAGCTGCCTACATTCACAGTTGTACTTAATCTAAGGTTTTTATTTCTATTTTCAATTCAGCATAATTTCCCTAGGTTCTCTGTATTTTGTAATTACTTGAGAAAAAAATGTCTTTAAATTTTCAATTCTGATCTCAAGTCACCATCACCACAAAAAAAAAAAAAAGAAAAATTTAAAAAAAATTGAAGTTCAAATCTTAAATCCTGGTACTTAGGATGATGTACATCCTGTCAGGTTAGGGTGACAAATGGCTGATCCCCATGCACCATGAGAGAAGCAGGAAGCCCAAGCCTGAGGAGTGCCCCAGCAGCCCCACGAGGCCAACAGAGTCCCCTGTCCCAGCCTCTCCAGGAGCCACAGGAGCCCTGCCCAGGTTGTGCTACTGGGGGGTCCACATATACGATAGGTAGGTAGGGGGATGTGTGTGCATACAAAACAGTTCTTCATCCTGATCAGCCAGAGGGGAACAAAGACTCCGGATGGTGTTTGTGCCTGTGTGAGTTCTTAGTGTCCCTGTCCGTGTTGCTCCGTGTGGTTTTCCATGTCTCCAAGTATAAATGCCATACAGTGTGTGCATGTCTGCCTGCTGGCAAGGGAATACACAGCCCTGCTGCTGGGGGCACCTGGGGCATGGGGCTGTGGCAGTCTCACCTCACTGGCCTGTCAGATTTGGCAACCCCTAACACAAACCATGGAATCAGAGAATGGGAAAAGTTGGAAGGGATCATCTGGTCCAACATCCTTGCTCAAGCAGGGCCATCCTAGAGCACATTGCACTGGATTGTGCCCAGATGGTTCTTGAATATCTTCAATCTGGCAGGCTGTCCCACACATTAAACTTCTTCCTCATACTTGGGTGAAAATTCCTGAGCATCAGTTTCTGCCTCTTGCCTCTTGTCTACTGCGCGGCACCTCCAAGAAGAGCCTGGCTCCACCAAGGAAACACATGGTCCATGAGATAGGTGTTAAAATATCTGAATATGCAATGCAAACTGGCTTTGGACTGGACATATTTTAATGACTTTTTATTTTTAATGCTGGAGGATACATTTCACTTTCTTCCAAGCCAACTGAGAAAGCATGCAGCATCACACTATTTGAAAGTAATCTGAGTTTTTATGTTCTTTTTCTACTACTTTTTCTAGTTTTTCACTTAAAAGGCAAAATAGGGGATATGTAAGGTTTGATGAAAATGCAACAAGTGATGATGAAAAGAGTCACGGAATCATAGAATGGTACGGGTTGGAAGGGACCTCAAAGGTTCTTCTGAATATCTAACCTAAATGTCCCCTCTTTCACTCTATACCCATTACTTCTCATCCTATCATTACATGCCCTTGTAAAAAGTCTCTCACTGACTTCCCCGTTTTCGCCCTTCAGGTTCTAAAAGGTTGTTATGAGGTCTCCATGAAACCTCCTCTTCTCCAGGCAGAACAGTCCCAGCTTTCCCAGCCCTCTTCAGAGCAGAGGTGCTATGATCAACTTCATGGTCTCCTCTAGACTTGTTCCAACACTTTCATGTCCTTCTTATGTCCTTCTGAGCTAAGAAAAAGTGATAACACCTCTTTTCCAAATACTTCATGCCAGTATTAGTGGAGCAGAAGCGATGGGATGTTAAACATGATATGTGTCTGTACTCGGCACTGGTGAGGCCACGCCTCGAGTACCGTGTCCAGTTCTGTGCTCCTCCGTTCAGGAAGGACATAGAGGTGTTGGAGTGGATCCAGAAAAGGGCAATGGAGCTGGTTAAGGGTCTGGAGCACAGATCCCAAGAGCAGCAGCTGAGGGAGCTGGGTTGATGACCGCGACAGCTGCAGCCCTTCCCCTTACGGCCGCCCCGCCACGCGGCCGCCCCGTGCCGCCAGGGACATGGCTCTGAGCTTCTCTGCTCCCGCCCCGGCCCGGCTCCGCCCCGCGGCCCCGCCGCCACATAAGGCCGCCGCCACCGCCTCCCGGCCCACGGCGAGCGTGGAGCAGAGGCTGAGGGCCGGCGGGCGCCGCCATGGCGTTGAACCCGGTGCTAGGGAAGCTGGTCAGCAAGAGGGTGGTGCTGGCCAGCGCCTCGCCGCGCCGGCAGGAGATCCTCACCAACGTGGTGAGTGCGGCCGGCGGCCGCTCGCCCCGCACGGGCCGGGGGCTACGGGCAGCGGCGGCCGCAAGCGCCGGGCCGGGCCTGCGGGGCCCGACACCTCCCGGCCCGCCCGCTCCATGAGACCAGTGGGAGGGGAGCGGCGGAATAAAGGAGATGTGTCCTTTCTGAATTGCGCTAGTGCAGAGCGAGGGGGCCGTAAGCTGTCATTCGGACCGTTCAGCCCTGCGGAGGAACGTGTCGGCCTCGCTGGGCGGGCTGCGGGACGCTTTTGAATACTACTTGGGTATTCCTATTCAACTTTGGTTGCTTGGTATTATCATTCTTTATAATTCAACCGATAAATTGAACTTAAGTGGAATAAATAATTTCAAAATACGGATGTGTGGAGAAGCACCGAGCTTCAGTCATGCACTAAGTTATTAGAAACATAGCATGCCTGCTGTGTGTAGTAAATGTACAAGTGTAACCTAGAGCCGAAAAGTTGGAAGAATAGTTGGGCATTGTTTTACAAAACCAATCAGAAACTGTCTGGTTTTGTTTTCTGTTTATCATGTGTATAAGGGCACATAAAGTGCAGTAAAGCTCCTATAAGAATGTGCACTGCTGTTGCATGAGTAAAGTGCTACGGATGGATTCAATAAAATCCAGTAGTATAATCCTCTGTTTATGAAATATGTAAGCTTATACTGTTAGTTTTTATATGAAAGGAATAATGAAATTACTAATGTGATTAGGTTCTAATAAATAAGGGTTAAATTAAATAGACACACCAATTTCAAAGTTCTGATTGTTTCGTTTTAGATTGCTTGCAAAGGATATATATGTACTAAACACTGATAGAAGCACTGGGGTTTTTTTTCCATGTGTATTTGGGGGGGAGGTGTTTTAAATTGTAAAAACCAGATGTCAAATTTGCTATTTGCTTAATATGCCTTAGGAGCAATGTTTAATAACAAGGTCAGATTGACTGCACCACTTTTCTTTGTTACAGGGCCTGCGGTTTGAGGTGGTTCCATCCTGGTTTAAGGAGACCCTAGACAAGTCATCTTTCACAGCCCCTTATGAGTATGCTGTGGAAACAGCAAAACAGAAGGCTCTTGAAGTAGCAAACAGAATGCATGTAGTAAGTTCCTATTACAGCAATGAGCTTTTTGTCTTTAGGTGGTGCATGTTACTGTGACTTAAGTGATCCCTGAGTCCTTTTTCTCCATTGAAGTCTAATGGGTGTTTTCCTGTCATTTGTGAAAGATGCCTTGAAATTGCCTAATCAGAAGTCTCATGCCTGCAGTTCAGGCTTTCTACAAACTGAAGCAGCCCACATTGTACCTACTCTTGTATGGGATATATATTCTGTAGTTGCTTTGAACAGTCAGGTGTATGGCTGACCTCATTCCACATATTTGTTGGTTGTGGAGACAGACTCCACAGAAAAACACTGATGTGATTCCAGTGCTTTGCTGTAGCTTTCACTGAAGGAGCTAAAAGAATAGCTCAGAAATTGTGAGTATAGAGGTACCGGAGGAAAGCAGAAAAAAAATCACTCTTTCTTTGCCTGGAATGTTTTAAAACAGAATTTGTCATATCTAATTTTAAGAAGGGAGAAGTTGATATTATTTCAGGTTCTGTTAGACAAGGCATCCATTTTGTATCCTGAATTTTATCAAAACCAGTGATGCAACTTACACTGTCAGTGGTGTTTGACTTAGGCCTTGGCTGTGATCACTGTTTGAACACATAAGGCTCTTCACTACCAGAACCTATTTAAAAGTCGAGCGTATTAAATCTCACGAAATAGACCATATTATTTTCTTAATAATATAGCTCTGAAAGAGAGGGGTGTTTGTTGATCCTATTCTAGAGGCAGAAAAGGAATGTTGAACACTTTAACAGTGTTGCCAGATGTCACCATTCTTCAAAGCAAATATTGCATGATCTCAAATGTAAATCGTTACCCAAAATTCTGTCAACTACTTTCCAGACAATGATACAACATAGGAGAGTGAATTTTAAACCCAACCTCACTAAATTACTTTGGGCTTTCATTGCAAAATACTGTGCTGGTGATAATGCTAGTTCAGTGGATTCCAAAATGCTTCTTCATACAGGAATTAGTGGAACTAATTCTAGATATTAAACAGTTTACAGCACATCAAGTCTTTGTCTAGAAGAATTGCCTTGCTATAAATGTTGTATTATAATGGTCACTCTTACACACAGGTTTCATGTCATGTTATGATAAGTAATAGCAGTATACCTTACATTATGCAGGTATATCAATATTTAGCTATAAGGACAGGTATTGTTTAAAATCAAGCAAGGTTTACAAGGAATTTTTATATATCACTACCTCTGATATTTAGAAAACCAGATTGTGTTCCCTTTTAAGAGAAAAACACGAAGTGTAGCTAAAAACAAGGGGTTTATTTTTCAGTAAAATTTTGCTTGGAGAAATGATCCTAGAGGGCTGTATTCTCTGGCTTCCAAACACTAGGAACTTCCTTTAAGGGAATTATTTGCCACCTTGAAGACCAGATTGACTTTTGAGAATGCACTTTATTTCCTGGATGCATTTATTCATCAGTAACATATTTGGGCAAATTTGTGGCTTGAGAATGGTGTGCTCAAGCCTCAGTTTTATGGTGATATAAATGTTTACTATTTTGCAAACAGTATGAAAGGAGAAAGTGTATCTTGTTTTCAGGTCAGTGTAGAGCCCTATTCTAAACCAGAAAACTACTGTTTTCTTACCTTAAGTCTTAAAGGATTTTGTTCTCTTTGCATCTTCTGACAAGTGCCTTCTTTCTTATACTTTTGCAGAGGCATCTGAGAACACCTGATGTTGTCATAGGAGCAGACACTATTGTGGTAAGAAGTCTTTAGTGATTTAGCATTATTTTAGTTTATGACAAGTGTAGAAAATACTTGTATCTTTAGGTATAAGTTTGCCAGCTGCCTTTGCTGTGAAGTTATATATGCATTATGATACATCTTTTTGGGGTTAGTTGATGTGTCTTTTAGGTTTTTTCCCCAACAAGGTCATTTTTGAAACCTTGAGAGCTAGAAGCCTTGCTGCTGGTTTTTGGGGCACTAATACTGCCATAAATATTGCCTTGGATCCTCTAATATATAATGGAAGTTCTGTTCTCAGGTGACTTGTCTGTCAAGAAGTCCAGTGAACAGTCCATGTGAACTGTTCCGGGTTTGTGCTTTGTAGGAGGAGGTCTCTTTGTACCTGACATCTTCACAGAGACTGTTAAAAACAGAAAAAAGTTGAATTATCCTTTTGTTTGAGAGGTGCAGCCATGGGACGGTAGAGTATGGCACTCACGTGCTTGACACAAGTTAGCTGTTCTACCAAAGTATCTGTGCTTCTTGCTGTACTCAATAAACTCAAGTTTTAAGCCCTGGCTGAAATCATGATATAGACATGATTTCTGACCTCAGTTTCTGAAAGTGAGAGAAAGCAGCACACTCACTCTGTCTTTCTGTTTTAGTCTGTGGATAAGCAGATCCTGGAGAAACCAGTTGATAAGCAAGATGCCTACAGGATGCTGTCAAGGTCTGTAGTTTTAAGTAAGATACGAAATTTGAAGATGAAATTTCTCCATCACTTAGATTCTCAAAAGGGTTCCACAGAAGGGATACGTGCAAATTTTCTGGGTTTTGTTTTTTGTTGTATATTTAGTAGGTCAATCTCTTAATTAGGGATATGAAATGCACTTAATATTTAGCTTTTAAGAACTCCAGGAAGAAAGGCAGACAAAGATGATGCATCTTTGCATATATCCAAGGTGTCAAATGAAAATTTTCTCACGGTTTCATCTTACAATTTGGTGTAAATCTTGTGGGGGGCAGAGCATGCGAGATGCTTCTGATCACATCCAGAAATATCCTGGCCATTATACATCTGTTGTTTACACACAGTCAAGTCCTCAGAACTAATTGGCCACAGCGTGGCACTCTGGAGCCACTAAAAGAGAGGGAATCTGAGCTCTTCCTCTGCACTCTGGCTTGTCATGGCATCTCTGGGGGCCAGTCTGGATGAAATGAGAACAAATGCTATAGTTCCCTATTGCATGTTTAGTCTGAGTTGCATCACCTACCTATTTATTGCCAGCTTTCAGTGAAGAGGGCTGTAACAGTAGTGTTTATGCCAACTGGCCATCTCTAATGCATTTGGAATAGTCACTTTCCTGATGCACAGTGAATGACCTGATACCATGGACTACTCTTACACAAGTGGTATTTTGGAGATTTGAAATGGCTGCAGCTTTTGATGGTGTTTTTTATGAAGTTATGTTTTTGTTTGTTTGGCTAAAGTCTTTTCACCAATACCGAAATAAATTTGTTTAGGATGCATGTCAGATCAATTGAGTTATATATATATACATATAAAGCTATTATAGAATGTATTGCATATTAATATTATATACTATTATATTATATACATTATGTAGAATACTATTATATAATGTATGATACAGTAATACAATGGTTTGCTTCTCAGGCTGTAGCAATATAATCATGTAGAGCATTTCATAAGACTGTTGCTTAATGGACTTTTTTCCCTGGCAGGTTAAATGGGAAAGAGCACAGTGTTTTCACAGGGGTGGCTATTATACACTGCCACAGTAAAGGTACACGTCATTTTATTATGACTCAATATTTGTATTAAAAATAACTCTTATGATAGCTTGTACAAATAAAGAAAGTGAATGAATACACAGTCTGAATTAGTTTTCTACTCAAGAACTACCTTATAAAAATATAAATTAAAGACTCCCCATGAAAGCCAACCTTCTTCCTGTATTCAGTTTTCACACAGAATGGAAAGTGACAAGACACAATGGAGTTTAGAAATACTGCCTCTGAAAGCTATGAGACAATTGAAAGGCTAATGTAAGTTGTGGAACATTCTAAATTTAATTTGGTTAAGGACTACAGATTGTGAGGCTGAGCTGAATGTGATCCCTATCAACTTCATTCTGTGTTGTGCTTATACCAATTGAGGCTTAATGCCTCAGACTGTTAAGCTGTAGGGACCAATACATTAATGTTCTTTGTTGCATAATTTATAGAGAAAGCAAGTGGTTTTTATGGAAACTGTACCATTAATATAATTTGAGGAGTGTTGGAAGGGCATTGTCTGAAAATTGTGTGAATAGTCTTGCAAACAATTCACTGGACATAGTCTTTTTGTACACTAATTAGCAGTTTTTAATCTTTTCTGGAATATTTGCTCTTAACTCTTGTAAAATAGAATTAATGTTACTGATACAGTACTGCTAATATGCTAGTACAGTGGAGGGAGAACTGCTGCAAAAGAAATAAAATAAAACATCTCACCAAGTTGCTCACCTGTGTGCAACCCAGCAATGTAAATAATGCCTTTAACTCTTTACTCTAGCAAGAGAGTTAAGTGCACCCAACTGTGGTAGCGATGCTATAACAGCACATCTCATTTGAAGTTTACAAATTTGAACTGCATCACAGTCAGATGAATAAAAATACACCTTTAGTCTGTAGATTGCCCAAGAGATGCAATTAATAGAACAGTTTTGTAGAATACATTTTTAATTACGGTTTATAATTACAATGTGTTTTTTAACTTGTTAAAGATGAAATTTTTATTTTGAGCTGACTAGAATTTGTTATCAATACTGAAAGACATGGTAATCTGTCTTCATATGTGCCAGTTTTCTTATTTCATTTGGGTTTCACACTAGCACCATTAGAAATTGGTTAGCGTTCTTCCCTTGGTCTTTACTGTAGCTATTTCCCAAAAAAAAACCCAAATTTTCACTGCTACCAAAACTGGTAACAGGAGATGCTGACCTTGGTGTTGATAGAAGAGAATAGAGAGAGGTAATAATCTGTAATGTGCACACTTGTTTGTGCAAGGCTGTTACCTTTTGAACATGTTTTGGAAAAGCCTCTGTCTGCAGTGACAGCAGGGTGACAGTGTACCGCATGCAGCAGGGTCCATACCCAGGTGTGCAGTACTTTGTTGCACCTTCCCTCAGCTACTTCCAGCTACAGAAGTCTGAAATAATCTTGTCATCTCTTGAGAGATGATAGGAAGATGACGGCGATGGTTCTTGATGGGGCTGCTGGATACCCACATCTGAAGTGCAGGTGCAGCTGCACCTGCACGTACTCACTCGTATGACTGCTACATGTTGAACTCTGATATGTTGTTAAGAGTTCTTTGACAACAATCATAAAGTTGGAAGGGTGGTTGTAGCCTTCTTTGTACTCAATTCTGGGTGCATGTGCCAACATCCATAAATAGCTTTGTGTAAGTATTGTTAATTGAAGAATATATTCCATACAGGAAGAGCAGTCTGTTAGCCCTGAGACAAGACTGCAGAGGTTGAAAACTCTTACTGTTTTGCAAAGTTGAGTCCACTGTCCCTAAAGAACATTATTAGTATTTCATACATCTATGCAATATATTTAGTTTTTCTCAAGCAAAATTGTCAAATGGTTACAATGTCAATGGAAATACAACCTAGATGTTAAGCTTTCTAAACTACAATTCCTGTTTCTAATAAGGCTTTTTTCTTTCTGTAGACAGTCAGCTAGAGATGGAAATCACCGATTTCTATGAAGAGACTAAAGTAAAATTTTCTGAGTTGTCTGAAGAGCTCTTATGGGAGTACATTCACAGTGGGGAGCCAATGTAAGTAAGACCCTGATGCCACCACACAACACTTGAGAATAGGCCTTAGGGTACATGATTAAGCAAGTGTGAAACAGTCCTGTGTTCGGTGAAATTTTGCTCTGTGTGTATGATAAGTAATAGTATGGGTGAGGCAAGGTCAGTAATCTTTTGTTCTTGTGTAAAGCTGTCATTTCTCCAGTGAAAGTGAGCTACCTTTTTAGAAGCCTAATGAATTTGAAAAGTGAAGACTTGAAATACTCTGGATTAGAGCAAGCACTTGTGCAGTATCCAATTATCCTTCTGTTAGCAGAGGCATTGAGGGATCTTCAATGCCCGAAAAAATGCATAGTTCATTACAAACAGGTGAAAAGGGTTAGTGATGGATGATCAGGGCATCATGGAACTGTATGGGAAGAAAGCTAGAACTTGGTGTATTTAGTTTATTAAAATCACTGCTCTGATGCAAGAAACACCAGCTTAATTTTTACTTATCCTTGAGAAAAGTGAAAACACAGTTTGTGTGTGTTGCTGTGCCAAAATTGTCCGTCAGTTTATGCATTTCTGCTACACTAGTAATAACTAGTTGACCTATATAGGCAACATTTACAAAGACAATATACCAGACAACAGTGATTCCATGGAAGAAATAGGATGAGAGCAGAATGCCTAATTGCTACTCCTAAGAAGTTCACTAGATTGCTAAAAAAAAACCAAAAAAAAACCCAAAAGCAAAAAAACAAAACACAAGCCACCAAAAAAACCCCAAAAAACAAACCAAAACAAAACCAAAAAACCTTATTTGGAGACAACAAGGGAAAGGAATTTCTTTGCTTTGTGTTAGCTGAAGCTGCCTGAAGGCATAGTTAGCACTATGGACTGCATATCAGGTGATCTGATGTGAACTTTGGTCCCTGCAGATGCAATTCTGACTGTTTAAGAGTATAAATTGTGGTGGTTTTTAAACTCATTTGTGCTATAAAACAATTAAGCCATATTTTACTTTGGATATGTGTATGTGTAAATGAGGCATACTTTGTGAATGTGTAAGGTTCACAGCTTATTGAATAGACTGATCTTAAATTGGATTATGTGGAGAGGATGTTTTGACAAGACTACAGCTTGTAATAAATTCCTATGTAGGTTTTTGGAAGGTGATGTTTACTATGCTAATTAGTATGGTATTTAGATTTAGTGGGCCATAAAGTTGTAATTTGAAGGAGAAATGACCATGGATTTTTTTAGGAAGAATGTGACGTTGAAAATTATTT
This sequence comes from Dicaeum eximium, assembly GCA_013396995.1. NCBI lineage: Eukaryota > Metazoa > Chordata > Aves > Passeriformes > Dicaeidae > Dicaeum > Dicaeum eximium. The sequence goes on from VWZP01009271.1 coordinate 246,383, forward strand.
TGGAATATTCTGAATATTTCTCTGGAATCAAATAGCTTTAGCAGTACTTTGCTGCACCAAAATGGCTTGTGAGCAGTGCTGGGTTGTTGTGTTCATTCTGCTAAAAAGGGTGTGTAGCATCAAGGGTTTCTCAGGGACCAAAGGTTCAGAGAATGTATTTCATTACTCTCTGAGGCAGAAGACAGTTGTTCTTTGTTTATATATATTCCTATTATGTTTATATATTAGGGAGCATTTATTCTGACTTTGCAAAGGAACTACTAAACAGAGTGTCCTATAAATTTTGCAAAACAGTACAGAGAAGTATTTCAAAGCACTTTTTTTTTGTTATTTTTGTTCTCTCCTCCATGTCCACTCATACAGGTTACACAATTCTATGCACACGGGCTTTTCTACACAAAAAGTGACCACTCCTTTTTTTTTTTTTTTTTTTTTATTTACATGGTAAAATAATTTTCTGAAATAATACAAGACTTAATAATCACATGATAAAAATAAAAATGACTAGTTCAGTAGAGGATTAAATTGAGTTCTTTTTCTAGCAAGAAGAAAATTAGCATATAGTATTTAAATCAATCACTGGTGACAGAGTAATACTAGAAATACACAGCTGATGTAAAGTATGGGTAAGGAAGGAGGGGGAATTGCTGTCTCAAGGTAGTTTGTGATTAGGCTATAAACCCCCTGAAATTTTGGCTTCAGACAGATGTTTTGCTTTTTGTTTTATTCCTGTTCCTCTTTCTAACCAAGGATTTTCTGCTTGCAGGCACTGTCTCTTTTTTTCTGTGTATATATGTAGAAAGAAGGCTGTACCACAGTAATCCTAACTGTTTTGGGGTTGTATAATGAGTAGACGTAGTTTCTGCCAGCCTCTTTGACCCAGATTTTTATTTTGTAATCTTTCCATTATGAACAACTATCTGTCTCTGCTTACAACTGTTAGCCTGAAAATCTCATGTGGTTTTAGTGTCTGTCTGATGGCAGTGAAACCAAAGGGCTCTGCTGCAGTCTGGGAAGGAGGTGATGACAGAGCCTTCAGCTCTACAGTTTCACACTTTACTGTGAAGGAATAAAGTGTAGAATATCAATGTTCTTTTCAGGATCCAATCCCAGAACATGAAATGTTGCAGAAAAATAAATACATAGCCAGTTCTGTTAATGTTCTTGCTGGGAGTATGATACCACTGTTTTTGATGGTTATAATGTTTTTTTGCCTACCAGTGAGCATATTCCAAAATAACTATAGCTTCATTAAAAAATGAGAAGACATTTTAGTCATTATAATATTCCTAATTTAGTTGATGTCAATCATAAGAATGTTATAAAAGAAGAAATAATTTAAACAATGACCAAGTTATAAGGTAGTGCTTACAATGCAAGATTAAAGGAAAATTCCTATTCCACAATTTATAGCAATTCAGAAAATCCTACTTGCTGGTATATTGAGTCCTCTGTTTTATCATGCTATTAGAAAGGGAATCCAGAGGTAAGTACTAAAAATAAAGAGCTGTTTCTGATAAAATCTAAGATTTAAAAATTAGCAATAATTTTTTTGTGTAGTAACCTTCTTTCTCAAGCAGTTTGCATAATTCCATGCTACCTTAAGTTAATAGATCCAAGACTGACTGACCTTTGGTTTCTAAGCTTGCTGACGTAGGCTTTCAGATTCTGCTGTTATGTAGGAAACATTTTTAACTCCCTTGTTCCTTGTTTGAGAACAGTAAAGTTGTTAGGTCTACTCCAGCTTACCTGCCTTGTATATATTTCCATTCCAATCTGTGGAATTTGCATAATTATGCCTAAAGTCAAATTAGATTTCCAAGGTTAGTTTCTGTGCATGTACATTCCTGTGCCCAATTACCAGTATTACCATGACATCTAAGAGCACAGTGTTGTGGACCACCACTCTATTCTATCTCGGATGGATAGGGCTGAATAGAGAAGTGGATCTTGTGTGAATAGGTTGCTCTTTTCCAAGAAAGTCCTGTCTTCCCAATCCTCATTTTAGGTATTCCTATGACAGAGATCTGCAAGATGCATTCTATAATCATATGAGTTCTGAAAGGTCATCTTTATTGAGCTCCTTTGGGACCTAACATTCCTAAAAGCTTTCCAGCCTCTTGTGGAATTGGGTGAGGGTCAGTATGCATCTGGTGACCCAGTGGCAGTGTTGGCACTGTTGCTTTTTTGATAGCCATGACTTTGTAACCTATGACAGCACACTCTGACTGCAGTCACCTGCTGCTTAGGTGACTGTTGCACTTGCACTGTCCGGAGCATCAAGATCTTTGGCTACTCACCCTTAGTAGAAATATTGATCCTTACATTTATCTTGTGATTTACAAATTGAAGTGTTGAACCTACCTAGTAGATTTAATCTGCCTCTAATTTAGGTACACTAGTCTTTATTCCAGCCTCTGCAGTACTGGTGGGTTATTAGTGTTCTGTGATACCTCTACTCCTAACCTTCATTAGATCTATGTTGTTTTTGCTTTCTCTCCCCCAGGGACAAGGCTGGTGGATATGGTATCCAGGCCCTTGGTGGAATGTTAGTTGAGTATGTCCATGGAGACTTCTTGAATGTGGTGGGATTTCCTCTGAATCACTTCTGCAAAAAGCTAGCAGAATTGTACTATCCGCCCTCTAAACATAATGTACAACATAAAAAGTATGACTCTATCCCTTCTGTGGACACTTTTGAGAACCTAAGTGATGGAGAAAGTGAATCTTCAAATTTCACAGAGCACAAAGTTGCTAGTAAGCTGGACAGCAGTGGGATGCATTCGTCAGGAGCTGTTTGCACTTCTGGAAGCAGTTCTGCTGTCAGAACTGGTTTTACAGTACCTTTGGAAAATCAGAATGGAGTGTCACAGAGTGCATCAAAACTTCCATCCAAAATTCTAGAGCTGATGGATGGTTTTAGAGCTTCAAAGGTAAGAGAGAAAATAAAACTACTCATTACATTGTCTGATACATTTGTTTCAGTGGACTTCAGTAGGTATCAGAAATACTTCAGCTGGGGAAGGAATGCATTAATAATTACTAAAAAAGGACCACTGACGTTCTGGAGTATCTTAAGATAGCCAAAACTTCTGCTGCAGTGCAAACATTGCTGGGTTTGTCTTTTTGTATTTTTTTTTATGTGTTCTATGAAATTTCAGTTACCTATTGGATAATTTTATCTCTTGAGATGAGAAGGAAAAGATGTTGCAGATTTTTTTTTTACTGATCAGAAGAGCACAACCAAGCTGGAATTACATACTCTTCAAAGAAAGCATTTAATGTGGTTAACTCACCTGACTTAAAACTGTGACAAGAATTGTATATATTATATTTCCTTTGTAACTTCTAATGTTTTGCATTAGAATTCTGTGGAAGATCTTACTTTTTTTTAATTGCCTATTCAGAATATTATTTTTAATAACCTGTTTCATGTTCTGGATGTGTTTAACTGATAATATCCATGCTGTATCTGATGGAAGCATACTCATAACAGCTCACAAACAAGGTCACATGCTCTGTGTTTCAGCCAGATGTGATAAGAAATGCATAGCTGGACATTTTAAGTACTCCCAGATTTTTTTACATAGTTCCAGTGTAGCAAAGGCAATAGTGAAGAAGTGGAAGAAGAAATGGACAGTGATCATTCTAATAGATCACTGGACTCCATCAAGTTATTTGTGTTTTAGGAAGAGGTGTAAAAAAAGTGCTAAAGTGGCATTAAATGCAAACTTGGAACTAAAGATCCAGCAACTTTGAGGTGCATGAAGGGAGGCACACCAGACAGTGAACAATAGTTTTGCTGAAACAGTGGAGAGTTGTACTCAGCTCTGAAGGAAGACTGTAGCATGATCATGTGGTTTGGTTCTGTGGGCGTGCTGCTTGCAGACATGCAGAGCTGTCCTAAGAGGTTTGGAATAAAGTGGCTTTGAGGTTGCTGCATTTGTGAACTTCCTGTGTATTCATAGTGATGTATTTGAATGGCTGAGATGATGCTTATAATTTCTTCAATTTAAGTAAAAATAAATATGGAGAATCATCAGCATGTGGTTGTACATTACTTGTACTGTTTACAGTGATGTGATGCTGAATAGTTTTGTGCAGTGAAAGACAGCGAAGGCTAGAAATAAAAGCTTTACTTTCTCACTACTCCAGTGTAAAGTCATAGTATGAAGTAGTGAATCACAGGTTGAACTAATGGGATTTCTTTTCCCACTTCGTGGATCTTTGTAAAATTAATTACCAGTAGCAATGAATTGTGATCTGACAAAACTCACTATGTTTCTATTTGCAGAATAGGTATAAGTAAGAATAGGTGTAATAAATAAAGCATTTATTTCCTCAAAAACTCTCAAGTTTTTTTTCATTTTGATTCTTGGGTGTTGCTTCAAGAACTTTATAGAGTAAAATCTCCTGCAGGTGATGATATTGCTACCTATTTTCCTCTGAACCACTCTGTTGCAGAACAGGAGGGGATCAGAGTTAAATACTTGAAAGTTAACAATCTTTGAAGTTTACTATGTTCCAAGTTTACATAGTCTGATCTGTACTCAGATCGATGACGTTTTCTTTAATTTTTTTTTTTTAACTGAGAATTACTGAGTGGGTAGGTCTGCCAAGTTTTCTGCCTTACCTTCTCACCTTCTTTTTCCTGTTCTAATAGTTTCCAGTTGGTATCAGTCCAAAGACTGGGCAGGTCTCAGAAGCCATCTGGTTGGAAACTACATGTAATTGGCTCAGTATTGTGAATTATAATAAATCCCAGCTATGTGTTCTTACTAGAATAACAAAGGAAACCTTAAAAAGATGTGAAGATGATAGTACAGACACACAGTAGCTGACTACCTCTCCAAGTTAATCTCTTTTTGATTTTTATTAAGCAGAATGTCAAGGCTCTTCTTTCCTTGATTACCTTTAGATTTAAATTTCATTATAGTTACTTGCAGTTGTAAAGAAATGGATTCTGTGATTGCCTCCACTGTTGTGCTCTCCATAAGTTCTTGGTTTTAGGTGTTTTACCTGCTTCAGAATACAGAAACTGTAGAATTGCAAATTAATTTTGAATGGAGAGGTATATATTACCACATCTCATTAACTTTACTCTCTGGTTTGGTTAGCATATCTTTTAAAAAGTTCATCTGAGGTTTTCAATTTAAGGCAACCATGGCCCGTGAGCTTTTCTTCAGCAGGCACTAGCTGTTCTCTTGTCCCCCATCCATGTGTACACATCCTGTTAAGGTGTGCCTGTAGTACAGTTGTCCTATTAAGTTTTATTTTTGTTCTTAATCCTTCTGGGGATTTTCCTAAATTTTAGTAAAATAAAGACCTGTATTTTAGTAAGTGAAGCTGTTACACTATTACCTAACTTACTGGACAGTTTTGAGTTCCTTATGCTTTGGGTAGATCAAATTTATTTTGATCTTTTGGTATTGGTTTATATGCTTAAGAATGTTCCATTATGTCAAACAGTCATATAGGTGGGGAAGTGCTAAATATCTCATAAAAAAGGGGGTCTTCATACAAAATTTGTAGGCTGCATTCCAGAATAGTGTGAATTCCCTTCTCTCCCAAACACCATTGTGGAAAGTTCTGTTACTTGTCCAAGATACTGAAAGCCTCTGAGAAGGAAGGGAGCAATTTTTAGGAGGTTTGTTAAATTGCATTGCAGTAGTTTAACAATAGTTGTATAGAATAATTCTAGGCAAACAATATCATTAATTTGTTTTTTTGATTGCAGTCTTTTAAACACAGCATGATAACTATTTCTTACCTACACATAGGCTCTGTTTGTAGCCTCTAAGCTGAAGATATTTGATCATCTGAAAGACAAAGGTCCAATGAAGGCTGTGGATATTGCAAATGATGTTGGAGCCTCTGTATGTGGAACTGAAAGACTCCTTGATGCATGTGCTTCTCTTGGATTACTGGAGAAAACACCACAAGGTGGTTAATTTATCCTCCTTTCAGCTGCATATGGTACTGAAAAACAGGCAGGACTGGAAGAGATGCTTTTAAAGTCACAGGTTCTGACTTGATATTTTGGGTAACTTGGATTTGGGGCAGAGGGGAATGGATTGTTATTCCTTTGCTTTCATTATTAGTAGCTGGAATTGTTTCATGTGGGGGAAGGCTTTATATAATAAACATGTTCAAGTCTACTTTATGGAAACTTTAGATTGTTTTTGCTCTCTGGACATAATACTGACCAAATTTCTAAGAGGAGATCGCATGGACAGTCACAGGGAACAGTGTAATAGCTCAGATGTGTGTCTGTTCTTGAGTTACAACAACCCCATGCAGTGCTACAGGCTGGGGGAAAAGTGGCCGGAAAGCTGCCCAGTGGAAAAGAACTTTATAGTGTTCAAAAGCAGCTGAACGTGAGCCAGTGTGTGCCCAGGTAGCCAATGACCATCCTGGCCTGTATCAGCAATAGTGTGGCCAGCACAGCCAGGGCAGTCACTGTGCCTCTGTACTCAGCACTGGTGCAGCCACAGCTTGAATCCTGTGGTCAGTTTTGAGCCCCTCATTATGAGAAAGACTGAGGTGCTGCAGCATGTCCAGAGAAGGATAATGGAGCTGATGAAGGGTCTGGAGCACAAATCTGATGAGGAGTGGCTGAGGGAGCTGGGGCTGTTAAACCTGAAGAAAAGGTGGGTCAGAAGAGACCTTGTTGTTCTCCACTACTGTGTGTAAGGACATTGTAGCCAGGTGGGGGATGGTCTCTTTTTACTAGTAACAAACAGCAGGATAAGAGGAAACAGCCTCAGGGTCTGCCAGGGGAGATTTAGATTGAATATTAGGAAAAGTTTTTTCCCTGAAAGGATGGCCAAGCATTGGAACAGGCTGCCCAGGGAAGTGGCTGAGTCACTATTCTGGAGGTATTTAAAAGGTGTGTAGATGTGGTACTTGGGAACCTGGTTAAGTGGTGGACTTAACAGTGCTGGGTTAAAGGTTGTACTTGATAACCTTAAAAGGCTTTTCCATTGGAGTGATTCTGTGTTTCAGTCTAAAGTGATTGTCAAATTCCATTTCCTGCTGCAGCAGTGCCATCAGTCTCCAGCAGAGGATCAGGCTTTTAATAGGGAGAGTTCTGCAATGCGTCTCTCTTCATGGACAACAAATTTCAGTGCTCCTAAGTGGAACAGTCCATGAAGGTGTATGTAAATGAAGGAGTCAGTATTAGGATTAACTTTTTCAGTCCACACTATATAGTTCTAAGTTTCCATGTACATCATTTACATAGTAAGACTTGAAATGGTTAGGTGTGAAGAAAAGAAAATAAAGGAGTCTTTTTAACTGTGTTAGAGTACACAACAAATGGAAAAGACCTTAAGATGAAATGTAATGGAGAAAGCTTGAATTCAGGGAAGAAGCAGCCATAATCTAAACAAAAATACAGTCAAGAATGAGGAACTTCTAATACTGTCCTTTGAATATTAGGTATCTAACTGAGGTGCTCTGGTTTAAAATAAAAAAAATAAATCAGTGTGTATCTATGTTTTCCAGCATCTAAATTCCTTTTTGAACCTAAGTACTTACTCCTTTAAGAATGACAAGACTTTCAGAATTACTTTTTGTGTAAAATTTGTAGTGATAGATCATATTTATGCAGGGAAGCATGCCTTCAGATTTTAAACAACAGTTGCAAAGTACTGAAACAAAACTGTTTACAACTGTGTTCTTCCTATAAGGTTACAGTAATACTGACTCAGCAGATACCTACCTGACCTCAGATGGTAAATATTCACTTCATGGCTACATTATTCATTCTAATGATCACCTTTGGCCTCTGTTCACAAACTTGGAGTCTGCTGTCAAAGAAGGGAGCAGGCAGAATCATCGAGCCTTTGGAAAGAAAGCAGATGATCTATTTAAGGTAATATAAACTCTTCAGTATCAAAACCAGCTGTGAGGAGGCCAGAACTGATCTAGGGGCAAATGGAGACAGAGCTGTCTGAAGAAAGTTTGTCAGTCCCACAAGTGATAGAAACACAATGCAATTCACCAGTCCCAGGCTTCTGTTCCCTTCAACTTTAAGCTGTGAAGTAGTGGAGCAATCACAGAATATATTGGGAAATTTGAGTGCTGACAAAAACTCTCCAGATGAAGTGTTGCCCATCCCACTGACACACTCTCAGAACCTCTGGGCCTGTTTAATTTAGTTTGTGTCCTTTTTATAACACCAGATAGTACCTTACCACACACTACCTTTCATACTGGATGCCAGTCAGTTGATACTGATATGCATCCAGTTTAGGTTGTTCTGTGTAGTCAAAGCTGGTTTGTGTTGATGCAGTGGAGAAGGGATCTATTCTCCTTTATGAAGTTTTGTAGTTTTGTATAGCTGATACCTATTGCTGATAAAATTGTAATCCTTCTGCCATTTGTTTCAATCTGTGGCATTTATTTCCCAATGCTAGCCCAAGTGGATGTGATCAGACTGGGGAATCACTTAGGGTTGTAACTAGCCTAACTTGTCAGTTACCCATCTGGTGAAGCAGGTTAAGAGGCATAAATATTTGTGCCTGTGTAAGCAGAGAGCTGATAGTGTGAGCAGGAGAGTATGTCTTTGACAGCACTGCTGGCTTAAATTGTACTTCAGACTACACCCTGAGGTCCTTAATTTGGATTGAACTTCAAGATGGTGATGAAAGCAGTCTCCAAAGGAGATGTCTACATCCCTCATCTATAGTCCATGGAACAAAATAAGGCCTTCTGGAGACTTGAAAGCTCTGCTATCCTCATTTTACTACTTAAATGACTGGAGGACAGAAACTATTGGAAATCATTCAAAGGGAGTTAAGACACTTAGCTTTAGGATAGGTGTTGCAGTAGATGCCTAAATTCATATACAAATTAAGTGGTTTCATGTATGTGAACTGGAGCTCATCCTTTGTTAAACATCTGGGTTATCAACTTTGCTTGGGTGATGCTTGTGTCCGGTTTGGACCTGGGCTCCATATGTGTACAGGATGGTATGTCTGAGCAGAATCTATGGGCTGCCTGTGGCACTATGCACACCACAGCCTGGAGATGCTTCCACTTCATGGCAGTTGGAAAGCCAGCCGTAACTGGTGAAATCTGTATGAAAGTAAAAAGTAAAGGGATTTGTGTGTGTGTGTCCTTGAAAAGGTAAAGGCGTAAAGTTCTGCTACTGAATGCTTGCTTCTTCCCTAACTAAAAAAACCAGAATGATCTTTAACGTTTCTGATTTGTGATATGGTCCAATTATCTAGTTATTTTCCTATCATAGGAGAATAAATGTTTGAGTGAAATAAAAGCAATCTATGAGGATATCAAGAAAGAAAACTTGAATTTTTCTTTCATTTTCCTAAATCTACTTTCAAGATGTCTGTGTGATCAGAATTCTTGAGGGGATGTAAAAATCTGCTTGTTACTGCAGCAAAGGATTTGGATGAGCAAATAGTCAGTGGCACTTTTAATGGACCTTTTAATTTTGGGAATTCTGATGTTCACCTACTTCCTTGGTTCTACATAGTTTTAATTAACTAATCAAACTAAACTTTAATTATGCTGCTTTTCCCCGTTTTTAGGACTATTATCACAGCCAGGAGGTAAAGCAACGTTTTATGGCTGCCATGCACAGCATTGCTCACCTGACAGCAAGAGATGTGGCTACAGCATTTGATCTTTCACAGTTTAAATCTGCTTGTGATTTAGGAGGTATTGCTTGTAATTGAACTTGTATACAAATTAAAGGGAAAAGCTTGATTTCAGTTCTGCATTTTATTACTTCAAAGACGTGTATATTTTTTACTAGAACTGCAGTAATATTATCTGCTGTTATTTTTCTAATATTGCAATGTCAGGATAAAAGAACAGTGCAGCTAATAGAAAGCAGAGTTACCTAAATGGTATATGAATAATTTAAGTGAATTAAGTGAATGTTTGTCTCCATCAGTTACACAATTCAAGGCAGAAAAGAAGACAGTGGCTCAAGTGAGACAGTTGGGAGTGGGAGTGACATTTTCAGCAATGTTGTTGCTCTCCTTAGGTACATCCAAGATTTTCAAAAGTAATGAAAGTAGTGAACCACCACTACTGGGGTGTCAAACTTGAAACGCTGCACTGCTAAAACAAAAGTTTTGATTATTTTCTAATGGGTTTGTTTTGTGTATTGTTGTAGTTATTAACTTTTAAGATGTCCACCAAAATGTTGAAGACCAATGATATACCTGAAGAAAGTCTGCTTTTTAGCATTCCTTTTTTTTACCCTGTGCTTGGAGCTCCTCCACACAGAGGAAGTGTTATTACATAGGGAAAGATCCACTAAAGGAAGAATACTTTTAGTGCCTGAGGAGGTGGACAGCATCTCAGAGGAATTAACCCAATACTGGTACAACTGTTTCCACTTGTGCAGAGACTCCAAAACTTCACAAACTTTACTATGCTGAAGAGTGTTTGTCAAATTTCATCTTATCAGTGTTTTGTAAATGCTAAACTGTTAGAGGTGTTCTTCTTTAACAAAAATAAGTCTTTGTCTTTTTTTTTTTTATACTCCCCAAGAAAACCCTGAGGTACTGATATCAAAGGTCACATTTGCAATTCTGTGTCAGTAAGGAGTCATGCCTGCATTCCACAAGCTTTAAAACCTTGCTCTATCAAGCAGGAAGTCCTGTTGCCCACATGAGTTGCTGAGCTGTCTACCTCTGGTTCTGACTGGATGTCTCTATTTTAATATTATATACAGCCTTGTCTTTAAAAATGTCTGCAAATTCTGGGAGAAAATACTTGATTTGACTTCTTTAAACTTCTAACAGGTTGCACTGGAGCTCTGGCTCATGAATTAGTAGAAGTATACCCAAATCTCAAGGTGACAGTATTTGACCTTCCAGAAGTCATTGAGAACACCCCTTACTTTCAGCCTTCAGGACAGCACATTGCTCCAGTGACATTTGTGTCAGGTAAATGTAGCACATGATTGCTTTTCTGATTTCTGTTATCCTTGAGCACAGAACAGGTTCTTTTGCTGCTGCTCCAACCCCAAACATATCCTAGTACAAGGCAATTTGGGTTCAACCATGCTAAATGGGGACATCGTATTTTTCAAGACTCTGGGAATAAAAAATGGTTGGAGAATGTGGCTAAATAGGTATGAATTAGTAATTTTTTGAATACCACTGGAAGCAGAGGCTGCATGTGCTTGTCTGAGGTATTTAATTTCTAGACAAGATCAACATGGTGACTACAAAGAAGTTAGTCTCCTTCTTTGCTTTAGGTTTGCTCTCCATTTTTTGTTAGAGAATTCTTCTCTATGATCTGCTCTTTAAGTACACTTCCTTATCTGCAAATCAGGGCTTACCTGTACCTGTTCATTCTTGTTACTTTTGTACTCTGCTGAAGTGCCTTGTTTTTGTAGTATGTACTCTGTGGTTTCTGTAGGAATGTACTAACTCTGTTTTCAAACAGGTGACTTCTTCAAGGATAATATCCCAGAAGCAGATCTTTACATCCTTTCACGTGTTCTTCATGACTGGCCTGATGAAAAGATACATGTGCTGTTAAGCAAGATATCAGCTGTTTGCAGACCAGGTATGTTTTTTCATCTTGTGAACTTAAAGGTGCATGTTAATGTACCTTTAATGAGCACAAACTAATGCTTTTCTAGTATGAATTCACGATATATTTGTTCAGTCATAGTAGCCTTTGCTTGAATGTCTAGGCTTGCATTATCATAACACCTACTAAGAAAAAGAAGGAAACAAAGCTGCAAATAAAACTACATATAATAAGCTTTTACTATAATTGCAGGCTTCACATACAACTATCATATTCCCAGTCTGTCATGCCCAGTCTTTCTTACTAAGTCCTATATCATCAATTAAATAAGCATGTGCTTATTTCTATACATGAAATTAGCCCAACTAAGGTTCCTTTGGGTTAATCAAGAAGCAGCAGTTTGTTTTGCTGTTGTTTGCTATCTCAGTAATGTCCAGAATATGGTAAACAAGCTGAAGTTCAGTACTACTTTATGCACACACACTATGAGAAATATGTGGCCTCTTTGACTTGCTACTACATTTGAATCATGAAATCATCAGAGTATCTCAAGTTGGAAGTGACCCATAAGGATCATCAAGTTGAACTTCTTGCTTCTTGAAGGACTAACTAAAACTAGTTCATATGACTAAGAATGTCACCCAGATGGTCCTTGAACTCCAGCAAGTTTGGTGCTGTGACCACTTCCCTGGGAAACCTGTTCCAGTGCCTACCACCCTCTGGGTGAAGAACCTTTACAAATGTCCAGTCTGAACTTTCCCTGATGCTTCATTCCATTTCCTTGTGTCCTGTCACTGGTTCACCAGAGAGAGGAGAGCAGCACCTTCCCCTCTACTGCTCCCTTTGAGGAAGTTGTACATGGTGATGAAGTCACACCTCAACCTTCTCTTCTGCAGTCTGAACAGATCAGGGGACCTCAGCTGCACCTCATGAATCTTGCCCTCACGGCCCTTCACCATCTTGGTCACATAACAGTGAGGCACCCAAAACTGCACACAGAATCAAAGAGTATGGCTGGGTTGAAAACGACTCATTAGGATCCTCAAGTCCAACCTCAAGCCTTATACAGAATGCCCCAAGGGTCAGGCCATGTGCCTGAGAACATTGTCCCAGCACCCCTTGAACTCAGACAGTCTTGGTGCTGTGATCACTTCCCTGGGGAGCCTGTTCCAGTGCCCAGCCATCCTCTGGGTGAAACACCTCCCCAGGCCAAACCTCCCCTGACCTGGCTTTATGCTGTTTCTTGAGTCCTGGTCACTGGTCACAAGAGTGAAGAGAGCAGTACTTGTACCTTCATTATGCCTCATGAGGACGTTGAGGACCACAATGAGGTCCTTCCCTCAGTCTCCTCCAGGCTGAACAAACCAAGTGGCCTCAGCTGCTCCTTAAAAGGCTTCCCCTTGAGACCCTTCACCATCTTTGTGGCAGTCCTTTGGATGGTCTCTAATTGCCTTATATATACATATATATATATATGTATTGTGGTGCACAAAACTGCACACAGTACTCAAGGTAAGGCTGTACCAGCACAGAGTAGAGTGGGACAGTCACCTGTTTAGTGATTTACTGTCCTCTGCTTGATGCACCCCAGAACACAGTTGTCCCTTTGGACTGCCAGGGCACACTGCTGACTCATATTCAGGCAGTATTAAAGATGAAAGAAGACAAAAAGCAGAATAGCCTGACCACTAAGATCACGTGACTCCTTAATGCAACTTTAGGTTTGAAGTTTGTTTCAGAGGAGAGGATGCAAAATAAGACCTAGCCCATAAACTATAATCCTGATTATAAATTATGAAAGAAAATTTTGTGTGACTGTCTTAATCTTCCGCAAAGTTTGGGTTATGACAGATGAGAAGTTGTTTGGTTCAAATGAAAGCAAGGCTGAGTTTATGAGCATAGGCAGGAAGTGATCTGAACTTCTGGAGACAGTGCTCTAAACTCTCCCTTCTTTTTAACAATTAAATGGTTGCTTCCAGGAAGAGATCACTGAAAGTAAACTCCTTTCACTGATTTCCACTGAAGACCATTTAAAAAATCAGTCTGAGGGGACCTCTGTAACTGTCTGAAAAAACACTTTTAAGTTGAAGCTAAAAATACTTACACAGAATCACTTTTGGTTGTTTTGGAAATGCAGGAAGTGCCTTGCTAGTGGCAGAAACTGTGCTTGATGAAGAGAAGACGCACCCTTCTGTAGCTGTACTACAATCCCTCAGTATGACTGAAGGCAAGCAGAGGAGCGGTTCAGAATATAAACAGCTGCTGGAGAAATACGGATTCACAGATGTACAAATTAAGATCACAGGGAACTTACTAGATGCTGTTCTGTGCTTCAAGAAGAGTCTGTCACTGTAGTGTACCCAGAAGCAATCTGGAATGCTGAATTTTCACCCCTTGTGCAATATACCCATCATCAACCAGTTCATATTGGCAGTTGAGCATCATTTTGGCTCTTTATCTGAAGTGTAATTGTTACAGGCCTTGGATACAAGTTGGAGTGCAGCTTCTGCCAGAGTGAATTCTGTGCATTGTAAAAAGCATCTGGGGCAGGCTGAAATTCCTGCGTGTGAAATACCTTAATGTCCAGTTCTTCTGCAGACTGTATTAAGCTTAGACTTGCCATAGCTGTGTATAGCATCTTGTCAAGTTAAAACTGAAAGCTTGTACTGAGCTACGTTAATACCTTGGTTTTCTTGGACTTTAAAATTAAAGAGAATTCTCCCTCTGCAGTGTATTCAGTGGTTACTACTAATTTTTATCAGTAACTAAAAACTAATATTTTACCATCTGCCTGAATTTGGAGATGTTAGTCCATTATCACTGCTGTGTGGGACTTTACTCAAAAACTTCTCATATATAGTCTTTTTAAGCACTTTTTCTACAAGCTAAAGTGAACAGAACAAACCTCAAACATGTTCCTACAACAGCTGTAATGTCTCAGGGGAACTTCAGCAGCCTCTGGCCTCCGGTCACAGTATGTACCTGCACAGGCTGCAGCTGAGAGCTGTTCATATTGCTTACTGTCACTTCTGGGGTTTTCTGAATATGGTTGAATTGCCATATATGCCTTCTGTCTCATTAATTGAGATGAGTTTTAGGATTTATGTATAAAACCTTGTATGAAAATTTAAAAAATAAGTTTCTTTATGCTTCAGTCTTTAATTGGAGAAGTGCAAGCTGCATCCAGTCTCTTCAAGTAATTTGTCACTAATTACATCTCTCCTAATATTTCTTTTCTGATACTTGATTGATACTTATTTTTTCTTTTTAAAGTGTAGTGGAAGCCTCTCTGGAAATTCAAGTTACACTTTCAAACCAGCTTTCTTCTCTGTCAACTTGAAGTTTCTTGCCTGTCACTTGTACAGCAGTAGTCCCAGTAAACCAGTGTGCAATAGGCTGTGCCAGTACTGCATCACCAAATAAGGGTTAATGCATCTGCCCGGATGTTACTTAATCAGGAGTTACTTTGCTCCCTGACCTATGGGTAAAGAAAAAGTGCCTCAGTGACTCAACTTACCAGGAGAAACAGGCTTCCTACAGAGCATTTCAGGTGTACAGAATCAGGGGAATGTCAGACTTTATCACACTGCGGTTTTAAATTCTTAGCAGGTTTATATGAATGGAAGTTTGACTAATCTCATCTGTACAGACATTTAAAATAGATAAGGCTGAATATTCAACAAATGAATACATTTAAAATGTTTCCACATTGACATGAAGCTTGCTCTTAGCTTAACAGGTTTGTATGTTGATAGAGACTCATTCTGGCAATGAGATCTGTCTCATCTCATAGTTACTTGTTAAGTTCATAATATTGTTCCTTAAGCTGCTCTTAACTGTTGGAATAAGAAACAATCAAATACTAAAGTTGACACACCTGTAACTGTCACAGACTTTAAAACTGTGCCCTTAGGTACTATGTCTGACTAAAATTTTAATAGAATGTGTTTGGCTACCACCCAGCCTTCACCTCCTCTATGATTAAGGCACAACACTAAGCCTTAGTCCCTTGGGCATGGTGTCTGTGGTCATGCACCACAGCTTTGCACTCTCAGGATAATGAAGTGTTGGAGCAGGTGGTCCAGGGAGGTTGTGGAATCTGTCCTTGGAGGCTTCCATGTGTGAAGACAGCCCTGAAGAAGCTGAGCTGATTGCAGAGCTGCCTGCTCGGAGTGGGAGACTGGACTAGAGATCTCCTGTGGTCTGTTTCAGGCTCAGCTGTTCTGCAATCATTTGATACAGCCCGCTTGCCTGAGGAATTACAAGCTCATCTTGCTAGTATACAAAATGAATTTTTCAGTTGCTCCGAATATCTTTTGCTGACTGATAGAAGGAGTGGATTTAATAGTCTAACACTGAAAAGATTTTCTAAGCAATATGCATAACTGAGGAAAATTTTCCTGACATGAAGAACGAAGGGGGTTAAGTTTTAAAACTTCTTGACAATTATCAAATGTCTGAGCTGTACAAGTTGGAATGGCTCCGAGGAGATTGTCTTAAAGGTCAGAAAAGTATGAATGTTACACTGCACTTAATAATAAAATCACTCAGAACTGCTGCTGTTTTGATCTAAGTTGGTGTAAGGCCAAAAGGCAGGTATGTATAGCAATGCTTTTGTCAGTAGCCCTCTCTTGGCTTCTGTTTCTCCTCACAGGTCGGAATATGGAGAAGACGATTCTGTAAATCAGATCATTTAAGTTCTGCTTTCATCCTTAGGTCAGTCCCACCACAAAGAATTCGGATCCTACAGAAATGACATACAGAATGTATTGAACAGAAACATTGACTTCTCTGCTTCTGTAATGCTTGCCATCCTCTCTTCTCTCTGCTTGGCATCATTTCAATAGGAATGTGAAGCAGCAGTATATCCCAAAGAGATGCAACTCTATTCCTGTCTTACTGTTTTCTATAGTCCTCATGCCAAGTCTACAGAAGTTACCCCCTTTTCCTGTGAAAACAGAGACATGACTTGACTTGTGAGTGTTTGATCACTCCATACTGTGAAAGGGAATTTCCTGGGGTTTGTGAGAGGAGTGGATTCATTTAATAGTGGATTAGTCATTTAATAGGAGAGCAAATCCATCAGTGATAAAGAAAATCACCCAGGTCTTAAAGTTTGCACCCCTCTGTATGGTAGCAGAAATTTTCTTGTCTGATAATGGATTGGAACTGTTGCATGCATTTGTTTTTAAATTAGGCTGTGCAATTTTGCTGGCTGAAATGGTGTTGGATGATGTAAAGAAGAACAGGAGCACAGCTCTGCTGCAGTCTTTGAACATGCTTGTGCAGACAGAGGGAAAGGAAAGAAGTGGCTCTGAATATCAAGCCTTGCTGGAACTACATAGATTCACAAATGTCAAAACCAGAACAACAGGAAATTTGTTAGATGTCATTCTCTGTGTTAAGACCTAGAGAAAATGTATTAAGTAGTAGTCTGGATGTCTTATACTTGTGTTTGGTGTTTTGTAATTATCCAAATACATTCTCAACTTCCCATCAATACCATAAACAGAAAATGTAATGAGAAATGTCAGCTTTGTGGTGTTACTTTTAAACAGGAGGAAAGATTGATTACATTTATTTTAGACTTCAGTAGAATGATGCCAAGAGATTCTGTAGCTGCACAACACATGTAGGACATAAATGGTGTCATTAGCCCAATGGCAGTATTCACACTGCTGAGAAATCACTGCTCCTTCATACTTGGTGCAATTAGAATTGTAGAGTTTTTAGACCAGGACACATTGCTTTGCCCCTGTTCCAGGAGGATAATGTTGGTATCATTTTAATGCTCCATTGCCATCCATTTTAATATCATTTTATGTTACACCCTCTACTGTAAATAAGCACTCTCTTATCAAGTCTGGAAACTGGTACTGCAGTAGTGTAAGATTGGAAACAAGAACTGGAGCAGCAGCTTCCTGAGAGAGTCAAGACAGACGGCTCTGCTTTGAGAGAGGCTTCAGAAAAAAGGCTCTTATATAAAAGCACAAGTTTCCTCTGTGATTGTAATTTGAGGATTAAATGTGAGGGCATCTTGAAACATTTGTTTCAAGAACATCATCCTACACCTTTTTAGCCCTACTTAATTTGTGAGCTCTTATAAAAGTGGATAGCAGAATATGAGATAAGGTGAAAAAGGTGTAGGAACAGAAGAAAAAGCATGGTGATAGAGAAAAAAGGATTTCCCCCAGTCAGATGCAGGTGAGCTCCCAAGGTGAACAGAACATGACAAATACAGACTGAACAGTTTCCCATCACAAGGTACATGCCTTTTACCTTTATTTTTCACACTGATGATACTCAAGAGTCTTAGAAAATAAAGTTCAATTCAATAGAAAATTTTATGGTGAAAAAAAATCCCAGTCTTGCAGTCAAGGTATTGTGCTAAGAAAGTATTAACATTCAGTTACGAGCTTTTTTAAAGGAAAAAATGTATGGAAATGTAAAACAAAAAATTCCCTGAATGAATGTACCACAGCATTTCATAAATTATGTTCAGAATATGGTCTTGTAACACCCTATGTGCACAACCCTCTGTGAGCAGAGGAGTCTCTTCAGTCTATCTGTATTATGCTTTAGAGGAGCACACAGTATACTTTCTATCTTCCGGTGTGCAAAAAAAAAAAGTATAATGATACATCTTGTAGAGCAGAGACAAAGGCTATGCCTGGCACATTTTCTGCTCACAGCATGCCCTCTTGAGAAATGTTCTCATTTTCAAATCCTGCAAAGTACATACATGTGTAAGCAGTGGTTTCTGGCACCTCAGCTACTGCAACTTTGTGGTTCACCAGTCATCTGTTTAAAAAAAAAAAAGGTTTGGCCTTATTTACTTTGGTTGGCAACACCCATTAAAAGTGAAAGCACGTGATGTGAACTAATGCCCTCCAGCTAGAACAATTTCAGCACTTTTAGAAAGAATAGGTACATTTTCGGACAGAAGTTTGACAGGTTCAAAATATCAATTTCAGCATACGGTAAAATTAGCAAAGTTACTGATGGAAACCAGGCCTGTCATGGTAGGGCCTGAGTCGCTGCCATGAGTGCTTGCTCTGACAGCCTGCAGAGGAGGTTTTCACAGCATCTAACTCTGTCCATACAAGAAGCTGGAACCACCCTGTCCTATTGTCCCTCTACTGTCCCACAGGAAACTGCAGCTAAGTCCTTTGGCATTCCATTGTCTTGGATCAGTTCGGTGACATACAGAAAAGCCCCACGATGTGACCCTTGGCACTGGCAGTGCTAAGGAGGAGGTGGGGACAGACCTTGGGAACAATGATATGCCGTGGATCAGCATTACCCAGAGGGTGGTGAGCGTGGAGCAAAACTGACTGGTGCCCGGACAGTGCCTGAAATCTGCTCCCCTCCTCCTGGCAGCTGCTGCTGCCCCACGGGGACCCCATGCAGAAAGCTGTGTCTCCCTCCTAGACTGGCTTCCAGATGTTGCTGCAGGAGGAGACTCCCAGTTCATTTGCTTGTGCTGCTCATTGGCTACTCCCTGGGCTCACAGACCAGCTCACACTCAGCTTCACAGAACCAGTTATGTAGGAAAAGACATCTCAGATCATCAAGTACAACCTCTGACCCAAAAACATATCAGCAGATCATGGCACCAAGTGCCACATCCACTCTTTCTTTAGACACACCAAGGGACTTTGACTACACCACTTCCCTGGACAGTCCATTCCGATGTTTCACCACCCCTTCTGTGAAAAAATTCCTCCTAATGTTCAACCGAACTCCCCCCTGGCACAGCTTAAGACTGTGTCCTCTTGTCTTGTCGCTGGTTGCCAGGGAGAAAAGGCTACAGCCTGGCTACACCCTCCTTTCAGGTAGTTGTAGAGAGTGATAAGGTCACACCCGAGTCTCCTTTCCTCCTGGTTAAACAAACCCAGCTCCTCAGCTGCTCCTCACAGGACTTGCGCTTCACACCCTTCACCAGGTTCACTGCCCTTCTCTGGATCCACTCCAACACCTCAATGTCCTTCCTGGATTAAAAGGCCCAGAACCGGGCACAGTACTCGAGGAGTGGCCTTATCAGTGCTGAGTGCAGGGGCAAGGTTACGGCCCTGCTCCTCTTAGCCAGGATGCCACTGACTTTCGTGGCTACCGGGACACACTGGCTCATTTTCCGATGCTGTCACCAGGACCCCCTGTCCCTTTTACACGGGGCGCTTTTCCAGTCAGCCTGCCACCAGTCTGTAGCGCAGCACGGGGTCGTTCTGACCCAAGTGCATTTGGCATTTGGTCTCGTTGAACCCCACACAACAAGCGCCCATCGATCCAGCCCGCCCAGATCCCTCTGCAGGGCCTGCGTGCCGGGCGGTGCGGGGACGCGCTGGGCTGCGCAGGCTGGTGCGGGCGCTACCGGCAGCGGCAGAGAGCGATCGCGGAGAGCGCTCGGGAAGGCGACCGTAGTGACAGGCCGGTGTGAGCGGCGGCCGTAGTGACAGGCCGGTGTGAGCGGCGGCCGTGGTGACACGCCGGTGTGAGCGGCGGCCGTGGTGACAGGCCGGTGTGAGCGGCGGCCGNTCTCCTTCCTCAAGGACTTTCTGGCGGGCGGCGTCGCCGCCGCCATCAGCAAGACCGCGGTGGCGCCCATCGAGCGGGTCAAGCTCTTGCTCCAGGTCAGCGGCGCGGGCGAGAACGGGTAGCGCCGGCGGCGCCAGTCTCTACCTCCGCGGGCGCCGGGCCGGGTGACGACAGAGGGGCGGACGGGGGCGGGGGCCGCGGCCAGCGCGGGACAAAGGGCGCGAGCGAGGCGGCGGCGGCTGGCGGGNACCAGGACCCCCTGTCCCTTTTACACGGGGCGCTTTTCCAGTCAGCCTGCCACCAGTCTGTAGCGCAGCACGGGGTCGTTCTGACCCAAGTGCATTTGGCATTTGGTCTCGTTGAACCCCACACAACAAGCGCCCATCGATCCAGCCCGCCCAGATCCCTCTGCAGGGCCTGCGTGCCGGGCGGTGCGGGGACGCGCTGGGCTGCGCAGGCTGGTGCGGGCGCTACCGGCAGCGGCAGAGAGCGATCGCGGAGAGCGCTCGGGAAGGCGACCGTAGTGACAGGCCGGTGTGAGCGGCGACCGTAGTGACAGGCCGGTGTGAGCGGCGGCCGTGGTGACACGCCGGTGTGAGCGGTGGGCTGTCGCGCAGGCCGCCCGCGGGGCCGGGCCCGCCCGGGTGACGCGGCGCTGCGACACTGGCGCCGCAGCGGGGCGGAGTGCGAGGGGCGGGGCGTGGGCGGGGCCATTTCTCCACAAGCCCCGCCCCCGGAGCTGGCTGGCCAATGGGGCGGCTGGGNCGGCTGGCGGGATCGTCACGTGGGCGGCAGCGGGGAAGCCGAAACCGGTTCCGCCGTGCGGGGCGGGGAGAGCGGGCCGGGCCGGGCCGAGGGGGCCGGCCGCCGATTGTGTCACTTCCTGCCGCCCCCATTCCCAGCGCCGAGGGCACGGCGGGGAGGGGAGGGCGGCCGCTCTCAGCCGCCATCTTGGCGACCTTCACGTGATGCGCGCCGGGGCCGCGATTGGGCCGCGGGCGGGGCGGAGTCGGGGCGCGGCCGGCGCGCGGGGCCCGGCGTGACCCGGTGGCGCCCCAAGGTGACTCGAGTGACCTTCGCGCCGGCCCCGGCCCCGGCCCCAGGGCTGGGAGCCCCCAGCCCTTGTCCCTCTGGCTGGCAGCTCTGTCAGCCGAACGCGGCTCTCTCAGGCGACTCCCGCCCCAGGCCCGTCTCTGTCAGTAAAGGCCTCTATGTAGGCCCGATGCGTTTGTCTTCATGTATTTGTCGTCTACTTACCTTTGTACCTCACAGAGTCGGTTTGGTACAAAGATCTCAGAGGGATCATGAAGCCCAATGTAACGCCACCATTTAAAGTAGACTGTGGCACTGAATGCCACGTCCAGTAAACACCTCCAGGGATGGTTGCTTCATCAGTCCCTAGGCAGTCCATTCCAAAATCTAATCACTTTTTGTCTGTAAAAATTCCTCCCTTCCCCCTAAACCTTCCTTGGCACAGCTTGAGGCTGTGTTCTCTTGTCCTGTCACTAGTTGCCTGGGAGAACAGGCTGGCCCCCACCTTGCTGCAGTCTCCCTTCAGGTAGTTGTAGAGGAATTGCTCGCAGTTGTCTGTTCTTGTTTTGGCAAGTCCTGATTTCTGAGAAAGCTTAGTAGCAATTTTAAGCCGTTTTCTTCATAATACCAACAATGGCCATTCAGAATTAACTTTGTTTTCTAGTAGCAGCATGGACCTGTCAAGGCAAGTGATCAGTATTTGTATTTTTCTTTGCAGGTGCAACACGCGAGTAAACAGATTGCTGCTGATAAGCAGTACAAGGGTATCATCGATTGTGTAGTGCGTATTCCAAAGGAACAAGGAGTGCTGTCTTTCTGGAGAGGAAACTTGGCAAATGTCATCAGATACTTCCCAACTCAAGCTCTTAATTTTGCCTTCAAGGATAAGTATAAGCAGGTGTTTTTGGGAGGTGTAGACAAGCACACTCAGTTCTGGAGGTATTTTGCTGGTAACCTGGCATCTGGTGGTGCAGCTGGAGCCACTTCCCTCTGCTTTGTCTACCCCTTGGATTTTGCAAGAACCCGTTTGGCTGCTGATGTTGGAAAAGCTGGCGCAGACAGAGAATTCTCAGGTCTTGGGGACTGTCTAGTCAAAATCACCAAGTCTGATGGTGTGCGTGGCTTGTACCAAGGGTTCAATGTCTCTGTCCAAGGCATCATCATCTATAGAGCTGCCTACTTTGGGATCTATGATACAGCAAAAGGTAATATTTCAGAGGGCATCTGAGAAACCTGGTTTTAGAGTTGTGTTGTCTGGTTTTGGATATGTGAAGGGGGATATCAGTGTCACATCTGTGACACTGCTGTATGCAGGGGAAAGCTTGTGCATGTGTTAATGGCAGCAGCCTACTTGCAGGCATTGGTTTTGTACTTTAGGCAGTTGCTCCAAAGGCCAGGAGAGTATGTTGGTGACCAGACACAATTAAAATAATTTCTGTTTAGTGCGTGCTGAAGTTACACTGGACCAGCCCAAGTGTGTTTAGCTGATTCAGTGGTGCTTTTGCAAAGTAATTTTTAAGCTTGACATTTGGGCAAATAAGCCATTGATGCTAGTTTGTAGTCTTAATGTCCTGCTAATGTTATCCACAGGCACAATGACTTAATTTAATGGTGTTTCTTTGCTAAAAGTGTAGTGAATAGTCAAGTTTTCTCATAACAGTCTAAAAAGAACAAGAAAAGGTCTTGTGCTTAAATGGTAACCTATTGTGACTAATGAGAAGAAAGTCTTCTAAATATGGCTTCAGTATATTTGAAGTCTGTGAAGTGTTTTGCTGCAATTTTATTTAGAGTATGGGTCTACAGTGTTTCATACTAGTTCATGTAGTAAAATATCTGTCATGCAGTGAGTAAACCAGAGGAGAATGTGCAGGATAAAAAGCTAATTGCCTTTTTTGTTTTACTGCAGGCATGCTCCCAGATCCCAGAAATACTCACATTGTTATCAGCTGGATGATTGCCCAGACAGTGACTGCTGTGGCCGGCGTGGTCTCCTATCCTTTTGATACAGTGCGGCGTAGAATGATGATGCAGTCGGGACGCAAAGGAGGTAGGCTGTAAATCCACTGAGCTGCTAATGCTGTTGAAACAGCATTAACAAGATGGTGTTCTTTTTTACTAGCAGCCATCCTCAGAGTTGCAGTTCATTGTTCCATAAATCTGGTTTGTTATATTGTACTCAAACGAGGAAATGCAGTGAGGCTCAGCTTGAGTTTGTCAGGATTTGTGCTGAGGACTTTTCATTATGGAACATGAAATAAATAAAATGGACTGCCTGTTTGCATTGTCAGATTAAACAAAGATATTGTAAAGGAGACATAGTACTTTTAGTACATATTGTGTTACAGTCTTAAATTGTGATTTGGGACATCACAAAGCAGTTAAATGAAACAGGGCAGTTGTTAAAATTATCTGAGATAAAATAGGAATTAAGAATAACTCTTTTCTCTTTTCCTGCAGCTGATATCATGTACTCTGGAACAATTGACTGCTGGCGGAAGATTGCAAGAGATGAAGGAGGAAAGGCCTTCTTCAAGGGTGCATGGTCTAATGTTCTCAGAGGCATGGGGGGTGCTTTCGTGCTTGTGCTGTACGATGAATTCAAGAAAGTAATTTAAACAGCCTAAATAGAATTGGAAATCAAGTTGAGCAGATCATGTAGAATAACTACCATTATGGACCATTGACCTTCAAGAAATTCCTGTGAGTCTTATTTATCGGAGCCAGATGATACTTCTAGATGGGACTAGAAACTGACATAGAGGACTGATCCAATTCTCTGAACACGCATGAAAACACTGAATCTGGCAATTCAGTGTGGCAATTTTTCTTTACAGCAGTAAGGAATGAGTGGCGTTGGTTCTGGGTCCAAAGTTGTTAGGTCCAATTTAGGCAGAAAAAAATCATTTGCCTGTGGATCAGTCTTCAGTTTCAAGTCCTATCTTCTAGGACCATAAAATAGTATTTGAAAGCATTTGCTAACAAATCATGTTCTTTTCCACTTGTACTGAAGCACTATGTACCATTTTGCACAGCTGAACATCTAGCAACTTTGTTCTTAAATTGGGGCATTCTGCTGTAAAACAATAAACATACTTACTCGGTCTGTGTTGAAATTATTACCTAAAAGCTTTGGGAAAGCCTCTTGTATTTGCAAACTTGTTTCAGGTAATGGGGCCTCTGATACCTTTACACAAATAAGCTTTTTTAAAAAGTAATTAAATGTGAGATCTTTGAAGAGGAGGGGTGGGGAAGCATGGGTTATACTAATAGAAACCACTCCCATTCTTTGTGCCTAATAGTGTATGATGGGCTGCTGCAAGTGGCTTTTTGCATGATTCTTAAAAAACTGATTTACAACTTCTGTGATTTAAAATTACGGGGTGGGGGTTCAGTTGTAGTGCTAGGAAAACCCAAAGTATCAAGGACTGTCAAAAATGTTATTCCCATTGGTAAAACAGCCTAAAATAAATAATTTTTTTGTCAAATCATTATGGAAAGCATCATGGCATTCATGCAAAAACCCAGGAACCCAGTAAATGCCTTCAACTTCGAGTGACTTATGTATTGTATTGTTGCTGCTGGTTGGAAATGTTGGTTGTGCCACTCAAGATACTGTTTGGCCTCATCTGTAGCACGGTCAGTAGCTCTGTGGAAGGTTGAATTTAATCTGAAATCAGTTGCAGTCTAATAGGTGAAGTTGAAGGGTTGTGGGGGAGGGAATGTGTCTGCTTCTATGTAGCTGTAAAATAATAGATCAAAATAGGTCAGCCTTCAGTATTAACTGATTGATGTTTAGGGATGGTCAGAAGACCAGATTGAGTAATTGCTCATAACTGCTCTTTAAGGTGATGTAATACCTATGTGCCGTTCTTCATATGTATATAATCTTTTGTACTTTGTAATCTGCAAAGACATGGTAGAGGGACCAGTAGAGGAAAACAAGGTGTTAATTAATCTTCATGTTTTAAGAACTCTCCCTACATCTTGGGAAAGGAAAAGTGTCATTGTATGACTCATTGAAGGCTGGCTGAGCTGTCTTGAGTTCTTCTGTGTGCCTTCTGAGATTGCTATTCAAGATGAAGTATTTAAATTACCTGCTTGGCTTTGGCTGATTATTACCTTCCTCTCGAGTGTACTTTACCTTTCTCCTTTCACTGTTGCACAAGCACTGCTTTCAACATCTGTGTGTGAATGTAAGGACATTACACAGCTACTTTGTTAACAGGCTGCTGGCAGGCTTGATGTACCTACTGCAAGTGGTTCTTCCATCCTGTGTGGCAGTAGCAGCTCCCTGTGGTGCAGGCAGGTCATTTGGTGTTAACCCTGCCAATCAGTGCTGGGGAGCAGGGGAAGACATTTTGTCTATGAACACATTAATCAGGTTTCTTTCTGTATCAGTGCCTTGCAAGGGTAGAGATAATGATGGGACACCTTCCTGTGAGAGAACCCAAGATTTGTGAGAGAAACCAAGTGTGGTAGTTACTTCAGCAGCCCCTGACAGGGACAGGACTTCTGCACCCAATCTCCCCTTCAGAACAAGGTTTAACCAAAAGAAATAGGAAAAGAAAATCCACCCAAATTTGCCCTAAACCAAGACAAAGTGTTTTAAGTGGAACTGCAATTTCTTTATGCTGTACATGCAACATGAATAATTTGTGGTGTTCAGGTTTGGTTTTTTTTA
This sequence comes from Dicaeum eximium, assembly GCA_013396995.1. Classification (NCBI taxonomy): domain Eukaryota; kingdom Metazoa; phylum Chordata; class Aves; order Passeriformes; family Dicaeidae; genus Dicaeum; species Dicaeum eximium. The sequence continues at coordinate 272,151 of VWZP01009271.1, forward strand.
ATATATGGCTTCCCTTAGTCATGCAGCAGCAATTTCCAATGTGTGATGCAGTTTAGGGATGTAAGAGGCAAACAATAAATGAGACTTTTAAAAAAAAACCCCATTTGTTCTGTCTTATTGAAACACTCTGAAATTTATTCATTTTGAAAAGTATGAGCAGGAAAACATACAGTATTTGTAAAAGAAAATACTGGCATCTAAAGCCTATATTTTTGGAAGGCATTGGAAATAGCGTTTGCACCCTTTGAAGGGAGAAACTAAAATACATTTCTGAGGAATTTTTACATTTAAGATCTAGGTATTAAAATTTATTTCCTTTCTCATAACTTAGATATTTTTGACGGCTTTGATGCTGTTTGTGTGAATTAGGTACATAGTGAAACTGCACACAGGATCACAGTGTTGCAGAGGTGTATTTACAGTGGCAGTGCTGAAAAGGCTGACTGACAGACCAGCATTAACAGTTATACTTGGCAAGTATAATTTTATTTTCCATTTTTGTCTTTCATAAGGTTAATTGCATGTATTGGGATAGTTTGGTGTTACTGGTTGGAAGATAAAAGATCAAATTTAAACACATTCTAAATAGCTGCCTTGCACTTTAGAAAATAACTGGGCATATAAAAATTACAGTAAAATTACTGTGGCATTATACAGCAAGCCTGTCAGCCTACAGGAAATCATAATGACAGGGAAGATGCTTCATAGCGATGACGACAAGAGGTAACAGCTTTATTCTGGATAAGAGGCCTTGTCTCACATTGTGAAGAGCTTCTTAGCAAGGATTAAGCACTTCTTTAACGTAGGTGCTTACAGAAAAGCTTAGTTGGCAGGCATTGTAGGTTTGAACAAAGGGAAAAGAGCAAATGTCACTGATTTTTCTCCCTTTTTTCATCTGCTTCATTTTAAGTGGATTTTAAGGGGACAAACAGTTTTATAGGTGATTATATTATTTTATAGGTTGGTTTGACATACTTGTCAGCAGGATCCATAATTTTCTTTCATGCAGAGGAATCAGGTGTGTTTTTGGAAAGTTGGATCATTCTTCAATTGTAGTTACTTCCTCAGTATGACTTTTTGTTGGTAGATTTACATATTCTGTCTAAAGAGAAAAAAAATCTGTACCATGCAGTAAGCTACAAGCTGCTGTTGGTTTCATTCTGAACATTAGTTTCAGCAGTACCAAAGGCATCCCATCTTGGTCTGAAATACTTTTAATACTTAATAAACAATTGAAAGGCAAGAGAAAACAGTTTCAAGGACAGTTAAGGAATGTTTCAATATGTCTGATCAGTACTAGCTGTCAGCAGGAGGAAGAACAGAAGCTGCTTTAGACACTGGACAACCTTAGCTGAGACAATAGAAGGAATTTATTCAGTCAGTATTGGCTGAATTTTCCATATGTAGGCATTGGCTAGATATGTAAATACATTCTTTTGGTTGCTGTCACGTTTTTACATTGGTTAACCTGGAGTTCTAGGAGAGTGAACACTGCTAGGTAAGATTGTAGTACTCAGAGCACTTGGAGTTTGAAGTTTTGAGGGAAGATAAATAATTAAAAAAAATAAAGGAGGGGTAGTACTAGTGGGGGAAACAGGTTAAAAAAAGGAAGCTTGCTGTCATACTGAGGGTATGTTGCAGAACATCAAACCAGGGTATCATGGGGACTTTTTTTCTAGGAAAGCTGAATAATGGGTAAAGCACTGCAGGGCTTTGTGGTCATGGTGTTTTGGGCCACTTTACTGTTCTCCAAGGAAAATACACATAGTGTGTCTTGCAAGTTCTTGGAATATATTTAACTCCAGGCAATAGGCAATAAAACTGTAATGGTGAGGAAAGCATATGGGGAGAGAATGACTAGAAAGTCATTGGTCTATAGTAAGATGAGTAAGATAAAATGGATTAGAGGAGTGCAAGTTGTCTGATGCACTGAGTGATTTGGTTGGTAGGATCTTAAAGCAAATCAAATTGGCAGTTCTTCAACATGAGTGTTTTAAGGATGCAGTGCAAAATGTTATGTTTTTAAATCATGAGCTTTTCCAAGGATCTAGGGAAAAGTATTGTGTAATAGGGGAAAAGAATGAGAACATGTGAAAGGTCATTGAGTAAATAGAAGCAAAATGAGGAAATGCAAGCTTTAAAAAGGTGTGATTAGCAAAGGATATTGCAGGTTTTCAAAACAGCTCAAAAATCCATTAGCACTAAATGTCAGGGAGAGTGTTTGGTATTCAGTGGAGGAGAGCTTTTGAAAATGTACTTTTTGTACTTCGTTATTACTTTAATAACTTTAAAGAATTACTACATTCAATCAGCGTTAAAGGTACTGAATTTGGAGAGAAGAGGTAAAATAAAATTATTTTTTAAGAGTAGCTCAAACTGTTTAAACATGTCATAATCATAGGAATTAATCTTCACAGCGCTGGTTGGCAAGTGTGAGGTAATGTGAGGGCTTTGCTTAGCTCTGGCTACTCTGCTGCTACATTTCTCACCACGTGGAAGTGCCTGTGCCACATTTTACAGACCTCATCCACAAAGGCCTCTGGGTTGTAGCAGAGTGATTTGAGTCGGTTTGGTAGTGTATGCACAGGGATTTGGAAGCCACTCAAGTTTAGGAAAAGCAAGCAATCAGTATGCAATTTTCCAAGAACTGCTTGTTACTTTCCTAGCTGTTACTGTTTAGTATGATGGACTGTGGACTGCTGCTGCTCTGTAGCCTTAGCTCTGGCAGATAAATCACACTCCTACCTGCTTTCTATGAAAGCCAAAGTGCTAGGACCAAAGACAAATTAACCAGGAGAACAAGCTGGTATATAGTTACCAAAACTTGAGAGTTTTAGTAGTCAGAGATTTGGAGATTCTTTGTAAACGATTGAAGGAAAATTTATGTGTCGCTTTTGGAATCCTCATTGGAATGTGTGGTGTTGCCCACTGAATTATAGGCAATTAATGACTAATCTGATTTACTGACTTCAAGTATGTCTTTGCTTTAGCCAGCTGAGGGAAAGCATCCCCTCACTATGCAGTTACCATACAAACCACTGCTCAAATAGATGGATTTGAGAAGCATGAGTGGTTTGAAGCCTGCTTGTCATGATGTGTGCAGAAAGACAGAAGAGTTACTTGCTGTTGACAGTGTGCAGGTGTGTAAGAGACTGTAAACAGGAAAGGACTAGGATAAAAAGTAATGGATTTTAAGTGCATTAAAACAAGCTATTAAAAAGGCTTTTTAATAGAAAGGCTACATACACAGGCAGAATAGTCTGCACAGGGATACTACAATATATTGGTGAAATACAATTTGCTCAAAACAATGAAATTCCAAATCCTGTGCTGAAGCAAGAGGAAGGTTAGTTTAGCTGTTAAGTCTTTCCAGCCCTGTCGATTTGCACTAAGTGTGGCAGGATTTTTACATGGGTATAGGTCAGGCTTATGAAATATATATTCACATTATATTATGACCACTGATGTTTGAAAATGCTGATGGAAAATACATCCTCACTTATTTTTAAAGTATGAGCAGCAACCTTGCAAAGCTGATACAGACAGAAACTATGGGTCTCTGTAAAAGTGAAAACTCTGGTCTTAAAATATGTCCGCAAATCCCTCCAGGACAATCTTTTGTTTTAGTGTTGGCATAGAGCATTTCAGGTTTCAAAGCAGCACAGCTTGCATGACAGAAATTAGTTTAGGACCAAATGTTAACACTTACTTTTATAAGTCAATCCTTTTAGTCTTTGGCCTGCTGTGGTTTATAGTTAACAAATTTGACTGAATTGAGAAGAAATCATACCTGGATATCTTCATCAGTTAATGCACTGAATTTGTCTCTTGGTTGTGGTATGGGAGGAAATACATTCTTGAAGCTGCAGTACCTTTGGGTAGAAAATGGGATTGTGGAGAAATTGAAAATACTGCTAATATATCTTACACAGACCATTTTTGTTGTAACTTAAGGACATATTTTACTTTAAAGATTGAATATCTATTGCTGTACAAATTAACTGAGAAATAAAATATTTTCAGTGGGGTAAGTGGTGGGTAACTATTATTACACTTAGCACTTGGGTTATTAAAATTTATTTTGTGACTAGAATCACAGTAAATATGTTATGAATAAATTACTTTGAATAAATCATGTGACATAACTTTCACCACTGAGTGAGAAGTTTTATCAAAATACCAGTACATTAATTTGGATTTCCTCTTGTCTGGTACTGTATGCAGCCAATACCTTCAAAGCAACCTGGATGTCAACTGCTTAAAAGTAAGAACAAAAAAGCTTTTGTAGGATCTGGTAGAATCAATCACTTAATAACATCAACATCCTTTTCCACTGAGTGATTTTGCATGCCAAAGGGCCATCCACAGCAATCCTGGTGGTAATAGTTAATGACATTGATAATCAGATTATTTAAATTTTCAGGTAGGAAAGTAGGAGGTTGGAGGGATGTGTTTCATATAGATAATACTCTGTCAGTAGTGTCTACAGAAAAAAGGTTGATTTACCTTTTGAAAAGACAATACAGGAGAAGTGTAATTGAGATTGTTCCAAGTGCAATCAGAAATAAAACCACAAAAATAAAGTGATCTTTCCCTTGACCTGGAACAGCCAAGAGAGAGAAATATTTTAGCATGGTAAAAAGCTACTTTTGTGACTGTATGATGTAATGAATCTGAATTTCACTACATTTTTTGAATGTTCTAAAGGGCTTCAACTTGACTTCATTATAGAATTTTGTCAAAAAATGCAGATAGACTTGATATATTTTAAACCTTTTCAGATATTTAAAATTTAGAGCATTTTTTTTTAATTTTGGAAAAAGAGAAGAATAAACAGAGTTACAGAACAATTAATAGAGCAAAATTAGTGGAAAGAGTGAAAATAAGGATGCAGAAGGAAGGGGATGATATTCATGGTAAAAACTTAAGAGAACTGAGAGGCAGCCTCATCACAGCAGACCAAAGACATGAGTGGGTCTGTCTCAGTCTGTTTTTGTAGCCCTGGCATCTGAATAACTTCTGCCTTCACAATCCCAGCTAATCAAAGGCTCTGCTGCCAGAGTATTGGAGCTACTCCTCCACGTTAATAAAATCCACCCAGTTCCTCCCATGTAATTGGGTAAAAATTAAGATTTTATTAATTTCTGTGACTGTGAGGAAGAAAGGGAAGCAAACAAGGTAATGCTGGAAAAAAAAAATTCAGTCTTACCAAACTCAATGGGTTCACTCCATTCCCCCCAGTTTGAGCTTATGAGACAGTATTTTCCACGTGCTCTGATTTTCAGAGTGTATCTTTTTTTCTCATTGTAATTTTGGAATTCATATCTGTTATTCCTTACCTAAAAGGAAAGTGATCAGATTCTGCATTTCACCTCATAGGCAAATAACAAAGTTTGTGGGTAAATTTCCTGATACAGTTTCTATAAAAAAATAATTTGTCCGACTTTTTTTTAGATATGTACTGTCTTGCCAGCAACACTATCTGGTTTTTGAAGGTTAAAATTTTTTTGAAGTTTATTTTGTCTTTGATTTCTTTTGTTATCCTTTATGGACACTTTTCTCTGTGTGTGTGTGTGTGTGTGTGTGCGTATCCTTGTTTGTTGACCCTATAGAAATCTTAAAGACACAAAGCAGAAATTGGAGAAGTACCCTGTAAACTCCCCTTGCAACCTTCATGGGGATTAAACAGGCACGGATGGTGTCTGTCATTGCTAAAAAAGATTTAATGTTCTTCAGACAATACAATAACAGATATGTAACATTTGGCCTCATGATACTTTATACAAAGTCTGGAATTCAAGCCCTTCCAAAGCTTAGAAGACCACTCATTTGTTGAGGGAAGACTGACAGTATTTATTAAATTCCCCAGGTTTTGAAGATGGTTGTACTCCCTTTGCCTAGCTGTCCTGAGCTATCAGTGTTATTATTCCACTGAGAAAGAGTGTTTCAGATTTTTAGTAAGCAAAATGTCACATCCATCAGGAGCAAAATCTGTTTGTGCAATAGATGGAATGAATGAAGTTTTGGGAAATGCATGGAAAATTTTGCCTACCCCACCCAAAAGAGATGTATAAAGTTTACACCTAAAGATATCACAGGAACATATTTTTTTGAATTCTCATTGTTACATTGCTATAAAGCCTGTAGTTCTGTATTTTCTGTAATGGTGTTTATATGCTTAAGTAGGCAAAAGCACAAATTTGTATGTGACAAGAATACTTACACGAGGAAGCTTTTTCTCTTCTTTGGGCTCATCCTGCAAAACAAAGACAAATCTTCATTGTTATTATTTTCTTATCAACCAAATATTTCTCTATATTATTCTCATTTTCTTGCTTTTGAAGATCATAATTTATTTTAAACTGAAAAATCAATCGGATATTATTCTCCAATAATGTCCCAGAATAACAGCATTATATTCAGAATTTTGTCTTCCCACATTTCCTTTTAGAAAAGGAAGGAAACATTAATTATTTATCAGTAGATGTGAGAAGCTGTATTTGCCACTAAGGGTATTTTTATACACACTATGCATTCTCATCCATATTGAAATTACACAAGCAATCACATCATCCTACAAACATGGCAGATCTGGAAGCTGTGATTTCACAATAGTTTGACAACCTGGGGTAGAAAATTGATGTGAATAGCAAATTTACCCTCCTTCCAGTCAAAGTCTCTGTTAGACCTATCCATGCTCAGGGGCTTTCTGTGAAAAGCTACTTACACATCCTATGCAATCAAAATTTAATTAACTGGAATCAAACATTTACCTGGATCAAAGAACCTGAAAATTTTGAAGAAAAGCATAGGTTCAAAAATGAGTGAACAAATTCAACAGCAGTGAGTTTTAGCAATGATCTCAGAAAGCATTGAAAAGCTGAGATCCTGGAAACATCTATCACGTGTAGTACCAGGATAGCCAGCATTATGGAAAAGTTAGAAAGGTATAACTGGAAGGAATGTCTCACTACAGAAAACACACCCACAGTGTGTCTTGCACTGTAAAGCAAACTAGCATTTCCCCATCACTCATTGTCAGCTGAGTGCTTTCAGCTTAGGACACGATGGGAGTCATCAGCCTGTGCTGGGAATGAGCAGGATGTAAACGAGTTGCTTAAACTTAAATGTGTAGTGCTGCTTTAGCTGTCTTACCTCCGTTGGCCCCTCCTGAAAGGTGGGAGTCGTAGCTGCCATCTCCATGGTGGTGCTTCTGGTACCTTCAGCACCTCAAGGGCCTGAGGGCCTCCACAGCAGGGAGCCCCAATGTGCACTGACCCTTGGGAGATATTCCTGCTCCTGTGCACACACCTACATAAAGGTGTCTCAGTCTTGGAGATTAATTTCCTACCCAAATGTAGAAATCTACACTGAACCCCACCCATTCTGACTGTGGCACAGGAAACAAGAGTTAACATGTATTTCTTTCAAATAAATGTTTTGACAATATTTCTATGTTGTGATCTATGTCTTTATGTAAAACATCAAAAGTATTTCACTCAAGATCTTACTGTCAAATTATGCCAACCAGCTGGAAAGCTACATGGCTGCAATTGCATGTACTGCAATTGCTCCTTGTACCAATAGGTACCAAGGTAGATACTATTAATGCATAAAAGATAAAAAATCCAGATAATCCAAACAGCCTGCAAACTGTTGGTCCTGTTTTTAATAAACAAATGAGATTCAATGATGTGTTGCTTTATTGCAGTTGTATATTTATGTTTAACCCTTAGCTGATCTTTCCTGTAATGATCTTGTGGCTGAGCAACTGCAGCCATGGTAAGCTTCTGAGCTGCAGAAGTTCATGAGAGGTGGGATATGAGACCAGGAAAACTGTAGCAGGAGGACATTACAGTTTATGAGAGAAAAATTAACAAATAAAGAAGTCAGAAATGTACACATTATAGATATGCATGAGCACAGGTATGGTACCAAACACAAACCAAGAGATTGTTTTTACCTTATTTTGTATGCTAATTTCATACTGAAAACACTCTCTGTTTTCCACATGACTTGTAAGGGGTGGATGCCACGTAATTATGCAACCCACTGGATCTCTGGTACAATGGACAGTGACATTTAATGGAGCAGTGAGTATTTCTGGGGAAAAAAAAAGGAATAATTATTATAGGCACGGTCAACAAACAGCTACAACTCATGTCTTCACAGCAAAATGCATGTGAAAGTGAGGCAGATGATGTACAACTGTGTGCTGCTGGTGCTAACTGAAGTTATCTGGTAAACAACAGTAAAATACCTTACAAAACTAAGAAATATATCACGGCCGTTTTTGGACATCTAAAGTAAATGAAGTTCATGTAAAGGAAAGGTATGAAAGATTTTGTGTAATTCAGTAGTGCAATCAGCAGAGTGCCATTTTCTTCTACATCTGTTTTCCAAGTGCACATTCACAATGCAAGTTTCCATAGGAAAAAGGAAGGAAGTTTTTGTACATGTGGTATTATTCATGATGCATTCAGGGCATCTGAATTGGAGTGCCTATAATATAGTTAACTCAGTGTGACCTGATATCTCTTGGAGCTTAAACACCCAGCTCACAGAGGTACTCACATATTTAACTAATGCAGTCCTAACTTGGAAGCTGAACCCTCACTCTGGTTTTAGCACGTGTAGCTCTTGTGGGTCTCAGAGAGGTGTGAGATTAAGGGATGGTAAAATAAGCTCTGAAGAGAGGTGGATTTGAAAATCTAACCATTCTGTTTCATTACTTGGAATTCATGACTGTGTCCACACTTCTTATCCCAGCAGTTTTTTCAGGCTGCCTCTGCCTTTGCTTGTTTTAGTCAAGTTTTAGAGCTATATTGTGTCTGCTGTTGGAAGCAGAGTCTGCCCTGCAGTGCAGGATCCTGCAACAGCTACAGACTTCATTTTAATATGCTTTTCAGAGAAAAATTCCCCGCTTCCTTCTTTTATAAAACAGTAATAACATAAAGTGTTCAATTACTTACCAATTTTATACAGGTCAATGTACTCATCATAGAACTGGATCAGAGAGTCTTTGCTAGACCCATTCACCAGGAAGTAAGATTTTTCAGTCCCTATGCTCACATTTTGGAAGATACATCCCATATTTCTGCAATTTTCATCTTTAATGTAAAGCTCACATTCTATCTCCTCTTCATCTCTGCATACAGCAAAGTATTTTAGTTAAACATGGGCACTGTGATGTGTTGCATGAAAATTCAGAATTCCCTGTCTCAAGCAGACCTACTTACCTTGACTTCTGCCAGTAGAGAAAATACTGTGTGTCTGCTGGAGCATCCCTTCCTGCCTGCCAAGTGCAGTTCATGAGGAAAACGTTGTAAATCACACAGGAGAAGTTTTCAATGGCTGACCCATTCATGCCTGCAAACACAGGAATATCCAGGATGAGGAAAAATCATGTGACTCCTGCAAGCTGGAGGATCATGGCACACACTTAGGTATGTTAGATACCTGCAAGCCCAGCTAGTTATTGCTTGGGTTAGGGATGACAACTGAGAGAAAACTCTACTCTCACTCCACTTTAACTGCCTCTGAACTGTGAAACCTGTCAGTGAAGCATTCCACATGTGAAGGAAGGCACATTGCCTTTTAATACCATCCATGCTACTACAGATGTAAGTATTTCTCCTTTTGCAATTAATGCCCAAGAAACCACTCCTGACATGTTTACACAGAGGATTAAAAAAGCTGAGACTTTTGAAGGTAAGGTTGGACTTTTTCCTGCTCTCCAATCAAGCAGGCTCCTCCTTAGATCTTTCCACGTTCATGTGGGTGATAGTGACTTGTTCTTTTGCTTTTCTGCAGCACATTGAAATGGGAACCTCGTTTCTTTTTGAGGTCCCTCATGGCTGGGCTGTGCAAGCATGCTCAGCCTCTTCCTATCTTCTCCTTCAACCAGTTTTCTGCTTCTTTCTGTGGTATGCCCTAAATTCAGTGAAAGCATGGGGGCTTCCTCTGCTACTGACTCCAGCCCTCTCCAGTGCCCAATAAAGAGGGCAACCTTATGGAGGAACAGAGGAATCCTCTGGAGAAGCTGCACACTTGGAAGGTAGGGCCAGCTGGGGAGGAACACTGAAGTTTTGTGTGTTCTAGCTTGTATTTTGAGGGTCACCATGAGTGTTCCCACTGTCAAGTCTACAGGAAGAGAAGAACAATGAGCATTTTATCTGCTCAGACTTGAGAAAGCTGCTAATCCATCACCACTGTCATGTCTGAAATACCCCAATTACACACAGCTGCTGCACCACTGGTGGCTGGGGAATTTTAATGGAGAGCTCTGAACTGAGAAGGAAGGGAAAAAATGGGTCACAACAAACTCACCAACAGCCCATCAGAAAAGCATTCAATAAATAAGTACTAACATCTTAATTTGTAACAGCCAGAAGAGTTATTTGAATCCACCCTTAAACCACTGTAATTTATTGGCATTTTAGAGCCTTAGTATAAAAGAGAATAATGCAATTATGGATACATTTGTAGTAATATGTCTCTTGCAGAGTGACAGAGACATTTATTACAGCGCAAATAGTTTTAACAGATCTGAAAAAAAAAGATGTTTTAATATAAAATATTAAAATAGCAGTTACCTACTGTGTAACAAACTGTTTTCTAAGGCAATGTTTACCTTTAAAAGATTGCAAATGGATAAAACCTTAGGCAGACCATATACATTACCTCCAGGGAGAAAGGTGCATTGTTTTGAGATGTTTGTGTTTGGCACTTCAATGAAAAAGGATACCCCTTTGTGCAGAGGCATGTCTAGTTCCTCTGGAAAGATGCAGAGTGGACTATCCACCTGAAAAGAAAACATGGTGATATTTTGTTTCTCTACTTTTCCTCTTCTGATGTTAGATGAGGCTGGCTATGGAAGTGCAAGTCAGGAATATAATTCCATGTATATGTATGTTTTTGGCTCAAGAGCTATCTCTGTCCTTTAGCACTCAAGGGTGATATAGAATGGAACTGAGGGATCAAAAAAAAACTACGGAAAAAGCTTTGCAGCTCAGGAGTCGGATGCTACACTAGTGTGCAACTATTTTAGGAGACTAATAGCCCAGTGGCATAACAGAAGATGGCTGCTACATAGGGGAGCCACAAAGGAATTTAATCAAAGGATTAAGCAAAATAGAAGTCCTCATCTGACCTGCCCAGGAGTTAAAAAGTGTCTATGGTGTTTTACACATATAATCTTCAATAAAGATGTGATGTATTTTGTACTATGTATTTCTAAGGCACCTGCTTTGCTAGGCTAAATAAGCCATCTCTATCTCTGTTGAGCTCCCTGTTTTCCTCTTTGGATTATGTGGGTTTATGACATAGCCTGTGCTACAGGCATGATCCAGTTTACTGGGCAACCACTGAAGAATTTAAGATAACCATAATCCATGGCAGTGTTTCTGGGATTTTTTTTGTGGGGGGTCTCTTGCTATGTCTCTTTTAAGTCTATAGAAGTCTCACTTAATCTCACAGCCCCTTTTTTCAGCAGCTACATCCCTACTCATGATTCAACATAGCTGCACTTTCTTTCTTCTTTACTTCACTTTCTTTCTACTTTGGTGTCAGAATTTCAATTCTTTAGTATGCCTTGGGTGCTCATCTCACAGTAAATGCACCCTGGCATTGCTGATGGCTTTCCACAGCCCCTTAGAGATCAAGCTGTAGACTGCAAACAGCCACATGTCAGATGTGTCACATGTTATCTGCCACATTCATTTTTTTCAAGTAAGTGAAATTGATAAAAAGCACAATTATTTATCTCAATGAACAGCAAGTTTACCTCTGTGTCTATATAGCTACTGTCGCTGTCCATGAGGATACATTTGTACTCAGAGAAATTCCTGCTGCTCTCCCAGGACAGTTCCATTTTTCTCCAGTCCATATTCACATTTGTGATAGGTGATTCCTGTGCATCTGCTGAAAGTGTTGCAGCATAAGTGCAGTAAGGATATGCTATTGCTTTTGTTGAATACAGAGGATAGTATCTGTCAGGCTTAAAGTAGCAATTGCCAGTTTCATTGCAAGTATCTCTGATAAATGAAGAGTTAAACCTTGTTTCTCAGATTATATCTTCAAAAACATACTTACACTCCATACACTGGATGTCAGCATGCAAGGGATGAAATAGCATCATATACCACAAAATCATACAAATGAGTCCAAGAATATCAAACATATTTCCTTCTCTGGAAAGAGATAATGGAACCTTCAGAGAGAAAAAAGAAAAGAGATAAGGAAAAAAAAAAAAGAAAGGAAAATCATGTTGAAGTGTATTTTGGTTTTGCAAAACTTAATTTTAAAAAAATATTCTTTAGAAAAGCCAAGCAGACGATGTGCTTCAGGATGTCTGGCAGGCACCTTGTCTTTGAACTAAGTGAACACCCATGATACTGCCTATGACAAAGTAGTTTGAGATAAAGAAAGAGGCCACAGACTCTCATGATGATAAATACTGAATTCAGCGCAGAGACCATGACTGAGAATTACTTTTTCCCACATATCTATCCAAACTATACCATCAGAAAGTCAGGTTTTCTTGCTTTCTGATCCTGTGAACATCACAATGCTGTGCTTTGTATTAGTAGCTAGAATGGTGTTAGTAACACATCAGTGTTTTGGCTGTTGCTGAGCAGTGCTGGCACAACATCAGGGTTGTCTCTCCAGCCCCATCCCACCAGCTCTGCAGAGGCCAGTGGGACTGGGGTGAGCCAGAGGCTTGGAGGGAGGATGGGGACAGCTGACCTCAGCTGATAGGGATATCCCATGTCATAGGGCATCATGTTCAGCAATAAAACCTGGGAGAAAGAGGGATTGGGGTGGGATGAGGCATTTCCTGTCCAGACATTTGACTTCCAAAGCAACTGCTGTGTGTACTGCAGTCCCCTGTCCCAGGGAGTAGCTGGATATTGTCTGCTGAGGGGAAGTAGAGAATAAGGAAGAGGGGGAGTGAGAGAGCAGCTTGGTGGGCAGCTGGTGGCCAGCCAAGCTCAGGCTGTATCACAGTATTTTTTTCTGTCTGCTGCCATAAATGGGTCTCTACTTTTCAAACTACATGACTCCCACTGTTCTTAGAGGTTTGCATCCTTACAGAATAGTCTCCTTCAAATTTTTCTTGCTTCAGTGTCAGAAACCAAGGAGTCAGATGTTCCAAATCTCTGTAGGCAATTTAAATTACTAAGGAAGTGTGAGTACCTGCAAAGGGCGACTCCACGTTTATTCATGTGGTATGGAGGACTAAGCAAAGCTAGTCAAATGCTGGCATCAGCTCTTGTCAAACATTTCTCATCCTATGTACCATTTTCCTTTTCTCCAAGGAGGTTAAAAATCTTTAGAAAAGAGCTTTTATTTTTTTCTACATGAAGAAGCAACTCTGGTTAAATTTTTGTTTGCTTTAGCATTGTCTAGCAGTGCAACTTCAGAGTAGCAATTTTCTTGACTACAGGTAGTACTAAGGATAATTCTAAATTATTTAAATTCTTACAAACTCAGGAAAAAGAGAAACATGGTAATATTTTGTTACTAGCCAGTCCTTCTATATTAATTTTTATGGTAATTTCAGAATGATGATTTCAAACTGACTCCACTTGTGGTGAGAGCAAAAACCCACCCCGATGTTCCAAGCAAGTAATTCTGTAGTCTTCAATATTTTCAGAGGGCATGTCACATTTTCTGGAAATTGGCTTGATGTACCATATCCCTCATGGTGCCCAGGATTCAAGCCAGGCCAGGACACCACGCTGGGGTTGCAACAGAGACAGACTCTTCACTGTAACCTGCTTATCTCTTGCAGCATCCACATTTGCAAATCATCATACTACAGTAAGGATGTGGCCAAGGCTGCTGGGAAGTGATACTGAAGAATCTCAAGTACAAACAGTATGGAGGACTGGCCATGAAATGCTCTGTGAGATATTGGTCTCAATAGTTATTTCCTCTTTCCCATGCTCTCAGGGACCTCCCCAGTAATGCACATGAGAACCTTGAGACCTCTTGTCTTTCTAGTCAGCCTCTTAATTATATTTTTCTCCATTTTGGCCCTTCTGTTCAGTCACTCAACATTTTCCCCTTCCTTTCCTCATCTTATGTTCCTTTTCTAGGCATTTGTTTTCCTATTCTTTGGCAACTGTCTGCTCACCTTTCCTGTACTTTCTTTGTTTCATTTTTCTTGAGATATCCCTCTCTGTCCTGATTACTCCTGTGCTTTCAAAATCTCCCATGGGTTTCCTACACATGACTGCAGCCCCATATTGCAAGCACCCTTCATGCTTTCTTGTGGAAATGCTCATGTGGGACACTGCCATAGGAATCATCCGCAGCCCTTTCAGCTCAGAGAGTGCTGGCATCACTGTCTCCACACTCTGGACATTTCATTGGACATGCAGTGGGAATAGCAGGGTCTGTAAGCACTCACTTTCCTCATGGGAAATGACAATTCCAGCTGTGCCCCAACACATAGCCAGGTCCTCTGTTTTCTCTCTGCCTGAAGGCAGGATGAGCAATATAGGAGCTGTGGTGAGCCCTAAGCCATTTGGCTGAGCAATCCAGACCTTCTGTATGATGGCCAAACAAACATCATATTTTCAGGAATTTTCTGCCTCCAGGACCTCTACCCTCTCCCAGATTGGTCTTCAGACAGGTGTGGCAGAGCTCTCTCTGGTCTGAAGTCACCTCAGTGTTGCAAAGGTTCCAGAAAGAACACTCATGTCAAAATGATTCTGAGTCTTATTTGGAGAACCAGATGAGAAGAACCATACATACTTTGTTTTAAGCAGTATTTCCTCATATTTCATCAAAATAGAATTTATTACGATGAAAATGCCAAAACTGGAGGATTTTTTCTGTCTTGCTTCTTTCCTCTTTCTCCCCTGGCCAGCCTCAGAAGTGTGTGTCTATCCTGCCACACAGGGGGGCCCAGGGGAGTACTCAAGCCCCTGGTTTCCAGACTCCTCAACTCTTAGCTCACTCCCTAGCTCTCTCCAGGACAGTTTGTTATCTAATCTATCCACTTTATCAATGTATCAGAAGGCAAATACTGTCAGGTAGTCTGTAGTGATTTCTACAGGAAGAATGCACTAAATACTGACTTAAGCACTGTCAATTCTTACCCTCTTAGTCCACTGTCTTTGCTCTTAGGCTGTGAGTACAGAATGGTACCAGACAATGTCACCTGAGACCAGTGACTTATTTCTTCAGTGTCTCTGGGAAAATTACTCCTGCCCATGACACACTTCCAGAAATGAAACTTTGTATTTTACTCATAGGGTAATGTGAGGATAAACTTATACATTGCTGAGATATGGAGAATATAATACACTGGCTAAGCCTTGGAAAAGTGGCTGCTTGGGAAGCATTGAAATAGGAATAGGAACCTTACAATGCATACCAAGCAATGAAATATTACTATCAAAATTCTGCCTGAATACAACTATTTCGGTTTCTAGATCAGTATTCTGATTCCTGTAGATGATAAACAAGTGGGAGAAGTGGGTGATATACGACTATTTTTGCTTCAGAGGGACCTGGAGAAGCTGGAGAAATGGGATGACAAGAATCTTTCTGAATTCAGCAAAGGAAGGTGCTTGCTGAGTCCTATGCTTGGGGAGGAGCAACCCCTGGCACCAGCAGAGGCTGAGATCCACCTGGAAAGCAGTTTTGCAAAGAGCACAGGCTGACCACGGGCCAAAAATGTGCCCTTGCAGAATGGAGGATCAAAGGCACCCTGGGCTGCACGAGGCAGAGCGCTGCCAGCAGGTCAAGGGAGCTGTTCCTGGAGTCCAGGTCTTGTTCTGGCATCCCCAGAACCAAAAATGATATGGAGCTACTGGAGGGAGTCCAGCAAAGATGATTAAGGGCTCTGACATGTGAGAAGAGGCTGAGAAAGCTGGGATTGTTCATCCTGGAGAGATGAAGGCTCAGTGGGATGTTATCCATGTGTACAAATACCCAGCTGTCAGGAATGAGAAAGAGCCAAGCTCTGCTCAGTGGTGACAAGTGACTGAACAAGAAGCAATGGGCAAAAACAAAAATGGAAATTCAATTTAAACACAAGAAAACACCTTTTACTCTGAGGTAGTCAACTACTTGAACAGGTTTTCCAGCAAAGCTTTGAAGTCTCCAGTGTTGGAGATACTGACTGGACAAACCCTGAGCAACTTGCTGTAGCTGACCCTGCTCTAAGCAAGGCTTGGGATAGGACAATTTCCAGAAGTGCCTTGCAGCCTCAACCATCCCAAGATTTTGTCATTCACTATTTTTTCCCCCAAGAAATAGAAATCTACATATTTCTAGTTAGAGTAATTTATAGAAAGGGTACAGAAAATAGCATTTCTTTCAGTTATTGAAAAATGTCAAATAGTGCAATAGATATCATAGTCTTCCTTGGATCTTGCAGAAACCTGTAGAAATTTTGTATATACACATTTCTACTTTTAATCAAATAGGCAAAAGAATCCTCAAAATATTCTCTAGAATTCCTTAAACTCGAAGGACACTAATCCAGATTCTGTACATTTGCAAATATGACTGTACCTAACTTAAT
This sequence comes from Dicaeum eximium, assembly GCA_013396995.1. NCBI lineage: Eukaryota > Metazoa > Chordata > Aves > Passeriformes > Dicaeidae > Dicaeum > Dicaeum eximium. The sequence goes on from VWZP01009271.1 coordinate 288,694, forward strand.
CCCTGGCAAACATTTTTATCCTGCAAAAAAATTTTTGGGGCACAAAAAAGTCAACACACAACATAGAGAGACATACCTCCTCTTGAAAAACACTCCTCATTTATCTTGTTTGATTTTGGTTCACAGCAACAGGGATGCTTTATTGTGTAGTTGTAGCCACATGCAGAAATCTGTGTTTTGCTCTGCCAGTTAGCTTTGTTTTACTGCATGACAGTACTAAGTAACAAATGTTGCAAGTTAGAAAGCTGCCCAGTTTATCATTTCCCTTACTGCTTTTGAGTTTCCTTAAGTTTCCTGATTGGCAGATGTTAACAACTTCACATGAAGAGATCGTGCCACTAACTCTTCCTTCCTGTTATGTCAGATGAACTAAGCATTAATAGTCGCAATATGCAAACACATTACCCAAAAATACATAAATACTCAGCAGGATCACAGTATATCAACATGCTCATAGAAATACCACTTCTATAAATAAACAGATTTTCATAAATAATATGTTCTGGAAATAACGGCAGTGTTGTGTGACTAGTCCATGTTTAAAGAAACGCCTGTCTATGTTGGTTATGGCCCCTGCACAAGCCCAGATTCTCCTTTGAGGAAGATCAGTCCTTAGCAGGTATATACAAACAGCCAAGAAAGTTCTGTCTTGAATATTTGCAGGCAAAGAAATGCCAAGGAAAATACCAGACCCAAATTTATGAACTTTCTCACCGTCCAGCTATGGGTTATTTCTGTTTGGTTCATCTTAGGCTACAATATCATGTTAGGTGAAAAAGTGTCTGACTGCAGAAATTGAAAGAAAATGTCCAAAGCATTTATTGAATAACATAATGCCACATTCACAAAAATCTTTGCAGTCATGTAAATACGAGAGGCATAATCTATTTTGTTTGCTTTAACTTCTAGTAACTTCATATGGGGCTCTGACTCTTAGTCACTTCCCCATTTGTTTTACAGGACAACTGGCATGCAGTTATGTAGTGGATTTTTTTTTTATTTCCTGCTGTTCTTGGGTGCTTTTAGCAAGCAGGATTTCAGTTAACCCCTACCTTCCACTCCCAACACAGTCACAATATCAGTGAAGAATTCCCTAGGTTTCTAAGGAGTGAGGGAGGATCCTTAGTAGTTTGTTAAAGAAAGAACTATTCTTAACCCTGCTATAATTGAACCAAAATTGTACAGTGTGTTTGTTTTTGTTTTTGCTAGTATATGTGCTCAGATTCACCAATAGCAAACTACTTCACAGATTTCAAATTTTAAATGTCTTTGCTTTTCAGTCCACACTGCTCAGTCTTGCCCATCTTTACACAGTGACTCCCACTAGAAGGACATGTTAATATTATTTTCCTTTTCAAATCCTTGGGTGAAAAAATCTAGGTAAGTGAAATGAGTAACCATTTAGTCACAGCATGTGTGAGGCAGGGCTCAGCTACAGAATTTTGTCTCTAGAATCACATACTGGCATTGGCTCAGTCCTTGTCAGCTTTTTCAGTATCTTGGGAACAAGACATGTGTGTTTCAAATCTTCTACTCACTAAAGGACTTAATTTACTTGTTCTGTGTAGCCTAAAATAAACACATCCAGTACACATGTAGTCCCAGTTCAGTGTAATCTAAAATTGTCTATTCATTAAATATGCTCTACTTGGGTACCACCACCCACCCCAGTGACCACTGCCACCTTGAGTAACTTTTCTAAAGCATCATCCTTCCATGTCACACATATTTGTGTGCAAACTTTGTGTCACTGGGCCTGATTAATTTTGAAGAGGGGATTTGCCTGCTGCTGTGATGGCATGTCTGGTGAGGTTCTAGGTGATGTGAAGTTGTTATTACACTATTACCAGACCAGTACCTTCAGGCTGCCCAAACAGTGGCTGAATTAGCTTTAACTGATCCATTTGTAAGATGTATGAGGAGTGGCTCACAATCCCTGGAAGTGTTCAAGAAATGACTGGATGTGGCACTGAGTTGCAAGGCTTCATTGAAAAAGTGTTGGTGTTAGGTCAAGGGTTGCACCCAATGATCTTGGAGGTCTTTTTAAACCTGGATCATTCTGTCATTCAGTGATTTTGCATTGTAACCTGGACTACTTCATCAGGGTTCTGTCTGTAACACTTTTCCTGAATCAGTTGAGTATATTATCCCTTTCTAGGAGAAAAAAGGAAAAAAACCGAGCAGTTTGTTTAGATTCTACTTAACAAGACCACCATGCCATCTCTTGAGTGTCTTGATACTGTCTTTATTATGCTTTACTATTCCCTTCCTCAGGCTGAGCCACTGAATGGTTGTTCAGAGCTCATGGCTAGGTTTTGGTGGACTGGAGGCAAACTATGCTTCAGACTGGCATTTTTGCCCAAGAGGAGAGTTACTGTGCAAGGTTATATCAACCAGTGCAGTCTGTTACAGCCCCATCACTCTTTTAGCAAGGTATTGTGAGCATTTCCACTCTGACCACTGCTGCATACTGGGAAAAATACAAAGATGGTTTACAAGTGTGCCCAGCATGAATTCAGCCTCCCTTAGAAATTTGCTTTGTTGTTCTGACCTGCTGCAAAAAGCTTCCCAGGTGAGTCTTTGACCAAAAGGTAATCATTAACTGTGTCACAGGCAAGCCATGTGCCAAGAGCTGTTTGTGTTCAGCTGTGGTATAAGCTGGAGAAAGTACAGCACTGGAAGGCCCCCAGCACTGGAACATGTCCAGGAACAACTTTTCCCAGCATTAGTTTGGCCAGGATTTACAAGTAATGTCCTGAACACCTCCTGAACATAGTCCAGAGGTTAGCTCAGGCCAGGGCTAATTTCTAAAGGTAGTTTGCATGTGTCCACTTTATTAGGGGTTTAAGAAAGTGTGTCTGGATATCCAATAAGATATCCAATTACCCAAACAGTTAAAATTAGCCAAAACTAAAAGCAAATACAATGGCATTTAAAAAGATTGCATATGAGGTATCACTCTCTCTTGGCTGCATCACTCTTTTATACAAGAAAAAGAAGAGAGTAAAGAAAGCCTATATATTATTCCAGACTTTCCACAGGGATATACAGTTGTCTAAGAAATGCACTTTCAGAGTCCTCCATTTTTCTTGGTTATCTCAGGATGTCAGCACCAACACTATCTCTTCATTTTCAGATGTTATCGACTGAACCTTGCTCTCCGTCAGCTGAAAGGAAAATAAAAACTTCCATCACTTTTCTACATAATGTTAGGTTAGCCTCTACTTATGCACAATTCTGAGAGAATTTCACCTGTTTTTGCTCTATGTGTCCTGTTTCCTTACAAAACCCTATTTTGAACTGTTTTCTATGTGACCTTCTTTTCTTTCCTGCATGTGTAACTTGCTGGTGGGTAAGTAAGCGAGGTGTGCACCTGGAGGGATTCAAGGGGACAGCTTGGAGGGGGGACCTGGGGGAACATTGGGAGAGATCCCAGAGACTGGGATTGGGTGTGGGAACTTTATGGTGGTTGTAGATGAAGAGAACGAGGAGGTGCACTCATCTCTCCGGCAAATCCAGCCCTGCTTGGCTGGAGAGTAGCAGGAGGACTGTCGTGTCTAGAGCCCTGTTTTAGTGACTGCTGCTGCTGCTGAGGTGCTGGTAGAGGCAGCTGTGCTGGGTTTGTTTCTGGCTGCCTCACTGTGCTCTGTTGTGCCATTGTCCATGTCCTCGTGTTTGGACAGTGAATAGCCCTTCCTGCTGCCTGGATCTCCCAGTGGGAACATCAGCCTGTGCACCCATGAGACTGGAATGGGAGAAACCCCCTGGTTCTGGAAGAGCACTGCATTGACTTCCCTTAAAAAACTTGCCTGCTGATTTGTTTTTATTTTTCTTCAGAATATGGCAAAGAGTGATCCTCTGTAATAAGTTCCTTCTCATTTAAAACTACAGCCAGTAGAGTCCTGTATCTATTTCACACATTTAATATAAAAATAGAAAGAGAACACACCTCTGGATTTGTATCAGCCAGTGTAAAAAAGGCAGGTTTTGGTCCTGGGATCTGTGGAAATGCTGCCTTCCAACAGCCAGTCCTGGAAATCAAAACATATTGAATACAAAATTAAAATTAAATAACCATAATGTGACAACACCATTGCACCCTTGAACCAGCTCTTATTTTCCTCTTCAGTCTTAGAAGTGAACTGAAAAATATACATCATCTCAAAGCAGAATGAACATATATCAGGAAAACATTAATAATTTGGATGGTAATAGATTCATTTTTGATTATTTCCTTCTTTGACAGAGCAAGAAATTTGTCCTGCTATGTCGCTACAAACAGTGTAGCGCGGGGGTAAAAATTTTAACAAGTTGAGAGAGCCATATCTTCTCTGAATTACTGTATATTTCTATGCAAAGTGCATCATATAGCAGAATATACTTTTTCTTTCTGTTTCACTTATGGGGTTTATTTTACCTATTCCACAGAGATACCTCCACCTTATTTGTTTAAAAACTCCAGGTGTTACACACACAGAGAAAATAAAACAAATGCATAGATTAAGTTTACCTTTTGCAGAAAAAAATTGTGATGATTGCCATTAAGGGTGTTGCAACTGCTACCCCAAGTAAAATCCATACTGAAGAAGATAAAATTTCCTCATTTCCTGAAAGAGAAACATTCATCATTTAGTAGTAGTAGCAGTGGCAGTAGGAGTAGTCATCATATGAGGAATAGATCATAGAACATAGAATAGTTTGGATTGGAAATGACCTTTAGAGACCATCTAATTCCAGCCACTCTGCCACAGGCAGCTGGGATGCTTTCCACTAAAGCAGATTGCTTAGAGCTCCAGCCTGGCTTTGAACACTTTCAGGGATGGGGCATCCACAACCTTTCTGGGCAACCTATGCCAGTGCCTCAGTTCCCTCATAGTGAAGAATTTCTTCCTAAAATCCAACCTAAATCTAGACTGTTTCAGTTTAAAGCCATTCACTCTTGAACTATAGCTACATGTCCTTGCACAAAGTCCCTCTCCAGCTCTCTTGTAGCCCCTTTAGGGTGTCTCTGGAGCCTTCTCTTTCACAGGTAGAGCAACCCAAACTTTCACAGACTGTGAGAGGTGCTGCAGCCCTCTGATCTTCTTGTGACCCTCCTCTGGTCTTTCTCCAACAGCTCAATATCCTTCCTGTGCTGGGGACCCCAGAGCTGATGCAGCACTGCCCGTGGGCTCTCACCCGAGCAGAGCAGAGCAGAGCAGAGGGGCAGAATCCCTTCCTTTGCCCTGCTGGCCACGCTGCTTTGGATGGAGCCCAAGACATGTTTGGCTTTCTGGGCTGTGAGTGCTCATTGCTGGATCCTGTCCAGCCTCTCATCCACCAGCACCCCCAAGTCCTTTTTAGCACAGCTACTGTCAATTCCTTCATCCCCCAGACCCTGTTGATACCAGCAGTTGCCCTGACCCAGGTGCAGCACCTTGGACTCGGTCTTGTTGAGCTTCCTGCTGTGTCGAACATCTGCTGTGGTGATTGACCATGGTGAATGTCAGTCTGAAAGGTTTCACTTGGTGTAAAAATGAATTCTGTAATTAATCACTTTAGCAGAAATGTCTGATGGGAAGATTAACATTGATCCTATTTGTCCACCCCCTGCAGTAAGCAAAGCTCTCTACAGCTGCAAAGGTGTAATTTTTAATGTTATTTCCAGTGTTAGAATGTTAAGAAATCGATTAAGTCTCTTCTTACTCTTCTCTGTAGTGTGTTGTGAAGCAAAACCTTGGCCAATCCTTTGTACATGTGTGTGCTGAAGGTGTGTGACAATGTGTGAGGTAGACAGGACATGGCTGGGGGAGGAGTAGCCCAGGGCATGGATTTGTTCTTACCAAACTCAACAGGTGAACTCCATTCCCCCCAGGCTGGGCTCACAAGGCAGGCACTGCCGGCTGCTCTCATTTTCAAGACATGCTTCTTTCTTGTATTGGATCTTAGAAATAGGTTACTATTTCCCCCTTCCTAAAAAAAAAAAACCAACAAAAAAAAACCAAAACAAAACAAACAAAAAAAACCCCAAAAAACCCAAAAAACTGAGTTTCTTTGTTCCATGCCTGTGCCATTTACCAGTGAAACTTTTAAGAGGCTATGAAAGCATTGCTTATTAAAGAAGACTGCTGCTACAGAGAAAAAAAATTATTATTATTATTTATATAATATATATGCAAATGTCTCAAAAATAAACTGACACTCATTAAACTTTTTACATTTAGTATAACCTGTGAATTCTTATGATATGGTTTGATTTACTGATAATCTCCCTAAGCACTTAGATAGAAAACCAACTTGAACCATGTTAGTACTGCTAGAACTGAGTGATTTGAGGAATAAGGTGTCTGTGTAACTGCCTCAGTCTCTGCATTATGAATTTTCAGAAAAAGCATAACTTTCCAGGCAAACCTGTAAAATAAGTAGATGACTACAATACTTAATGTTACCAGAATTTACTGCAATACTCTTGCTCTTGGAGACTTCTGCATAGAGGTGGGATGTGCAAGCTGCACTGATTAAAGGAGGTGCAGCATACCTGGATGACAGCCTCCATCCCAGAAGAGCTTTTGTGGTCTATGATTTTCATAAACAAAACTGAATTCTTAGGAGAAACTTTATCTTTTCTCTGTTGTCAGTGATGTGTAACTTCAAAGTCTGTTCCAAATATTTGAGCACAGTGGACAATATAATGAAAAATGGGAGATTTTTCAAAATACTTACAGAAAAGCCATAAAGTTCTGCCCCTGAATGTATAAGAAATTACACATACCACGATGATTTAGCAGTTTGACACATTCATGAAATCCATAAATAAGGTTCCCATAAAGCATAGAATACTGAGCACATACTGATTTAAAGGTATTTGCATACTATTTACTTTTCACAGTTGACAATGAAATGAACATGTATTGCTGATTAATAGAACAAAAAGACTCACTTGTATGGAAGTAAATATGGGTTTTCCTTTAGGATTATCCTGTAAATTGAAATAAAAAGAAAAGCAACTAACTTTATTTTTATCATTGCTTGTTTTGTGTTTAAATAATAATTAATTTTTACCCATTGTCCCATTTTTCTGCATTCTCTTTCTTATGTATTTCATTATTTGTTTGGAAGAACTAGCGATTCGTCTAACATTTAGTATCTAAAATTTAATTAATCTGCAATGCCAAATTTATATAGTAATTAATTCTGCTGCGGAAAGATATTTGTTTTCCTTGTCATCACAGTTGAGATATAAATTTTATTTCAGATTGAAACACAAAGCAAGCCAGACCTAAATGAAAACTATAAGTTTATTCTTACAGACATCAGGAAAAAAAAAATATAAAAAATCTGTAAAATAAATTTTGCTGTTTACATCTAATGTTTTAATATTACAGTAAATGTCACTGTATGTAATTACAAATATTATGTAAATATTATTTTGTTTTCTTTTAAATGAAAATATTTGGGACTGGCATGGATTCACAGATATTTTAGGTTGTCCTCCACTACATTTTTGATAGATAGAATAAAATTTGCTCATCTTATTTGAATAGTCATAATAACTACTACATAATGTACTGACCACAGACAACTAACTACTGCAGACTGTATCATCTCCATAAGACAATTAGTTATGTATTTTGTAATTATTTTGCAACACACCACTTTAGAACACAACTCAATTAATTTAGACTTTTTTTGTCAAATAATTGCATGCATGCTCATGTGGCATCTGAAGGTGGGGCTATTCAGCCTGGAGAAGAAAATACTCTGGGGAGAGCTTCCAGCACCTTCCAGCACCTAAAGGGTCCCACAGGAAGGCTGAAGAGGGATTTTTCACAAGTGTTTGTATTGACAGCACATGGGGGATGGCCTTCAGAGGGAGGAGGGTAGTTTTAGATCAGATATTAGGAAGAAATTCTTTACTGTGCTGGTGGTGAGGCACTGGGACACATTGTCCAGAGAAGCTGTGGATGTCCCTGGAAGTGCTCAAAGCCAGGCTGGATGGGGCTCTGAGTAACCTGGTCTAGTGCCAGGTGTCCCTGCCATGGCATGGGGATTGAATTGGTTGTCTTTGAGATCACTTCCAACCCAAACCATTCTAAGGTTTTATAAAGCAAGCTGCTGTCCAGGACACCTTCTAATATCTGCAGTAAGCTAAATTATGCACAGGGATCAATCTAAGAAAAATATCTGGCCAATGAACCCTTTGTTCTTCTTTATTGGCACAGGGGTAACCTCAACGTTTTCCAGGGTTATTACAGAGCACTGGGGGGATGGTGGAGGGCAGGAAGTCCAGATGGTGTCTCCTCAGGCATTCCAGTGAGAGGGAAAGGCTTGAGCAGAATTGCAGTCATCCAGCAGGTCAGCACCTGGCTGAATAGCTGCTGTCACAGGCAGGGCTTTGGCTTCTATGACCTTGGGATCCTTTTTGAGAAAGAGAGGCTACTGGGCAGGCATGGGAGACATCTCACCAAGGACGGTCATTGCTTCCTTACAAACAGGTTTGGGCACCTGGGCCTTCTACTGTGTACAAAGGAGTGCCTTGTATGCACAGAGCTCTGTCTTGGGATAAATAATGAACCAGTAAGAGAGCTTGTGTGTAGGCATCAGAGGACTCACCAGCAGAGCTGTCAGTGATAAAGCAATAAATTTGGCAGGAGAAATTTTTATGGGTAAATCTTCCAAATATATGATTATAGCTGCACCTGATAGGTCTCAAAGGAGCCTGCACTGCTCAATTGCTGGAATAATTGCTGTACCTTGACATAATTAGCTCGGTGAAAACTGCTAATGATGATGAAAAAATGCTAGAAAATTCAGACAAGGTCTTTATAAAATGAAGATTACATATATTAAAAGTTATTGAAAAGTATGTATTGTGTTACTGCAATAGATTTTATTCCAACATCAGAGTTTTCAATAATGTTTTTTTGTTAAAACAGCCAAGTGATTCAGGGAAGTAATGCTGCTTCACAGCAGTTAGCTGGGCTTGCAAAAAGACTCATCTCTGAAACAGTAAGCCCAACCCAGACCAAGAAATTCCAAATTTCAGAAACCTAGGGAATGCTTTCAATCAGCCACTAAGTAGGTGGCCAAATCTGGATGTAGTGCAGGAAGATTTTTCCTTTGTAGTCTCTGCCTGCCACCCTGTGGCCTTTAGGTGCCATTCTGCCGCAGTGGTTTACATCTGCTCTTGCAGTGGAGCACAGCAATCTCTGTGTTCTGTTCTCATTCCTTCCCTATTGCTGCCAAAAGACTTGTAAAGCCAAGGTCACCCTGACACTAACCTGTCCTTAATCACACTGCCTTTCTGCTTTCTCTCACATTGATTTTCCTTTTGTTTATCATTATAAATCTTCAGCTTTTGGACCAACAGGCGTGCTGCTTATATCTGGGTAAGTTATTTGCATTTCATATGTGGAGAAATTTCATTCATTTCTATTAACTCAAAATTGTTACGTGAATACACATTTCTCTTTTCACTCTATAAAGCCCACCTCTGCCCTTCCACAGAGATCCAGTTTCCACTGGAAAGGTTCAAGGGCAACTCCAATAAGTTTTAGGGAAAGAAGCACCTTTTCCAAGTGCTGTCACAGGCAAAGCTGTGATGTGTTTGAATCTTGATTAACCATGTTTCTCCTCTGGGACTGTCCCAGACTTCCAGTGTATCTCCAGCAGTGTCTCACTCAAGGAGACAGGGATTAAAAAAAATAAAACTGGGGCAGTGTGGCATAGCAGGATTTGGTAGGAACCTGAAAAGTGCAGTCACAAAGGAATAGGGTGCTATGTATGGGAAAGGCTACATCATAGAAGAGAGACTTATTTTCTTTTCACTCATGTGTATTGGTAAATGCAAATATATGAATGAATGCTAAGTGTAAGTGAAGACATTCTTACCTTATACTTTATGGTAATTTCATATTTAAAACACTTGTCTTTGTTAGAATGACTTATTTGGGGTCGTTGCCATTGAATTATGCAATCATTTTTAATTTCATCACAGTTGACTGTGATATTTGATGGAGACATGAGCTTTTCTGAAATGATATAACCAAGAATTCAGATAATTACAATCACTTGAACTCTTTTTGGTTTGATGAAAGAGAGTGAAATTGCAAGTAACACCTCTATGAAGAAAGATAATAGTTTGTATCTATTTCTCTTAGGACCTATTATAAATAGTTGAAAGACCAAAGTTTTCTAAATCATGTACACAGGATCATAGAAAAAAAAAAGGGGGCTAAAACAGGGAACATGATATAGGAGCTCACAAAGAAACAATCCCCTCCTTTTACTTTTCTAGAGGAGTAAGGTAAAATACTGTCTTCCTTTTTAGGAGAATGTTTATTACTGTGGATGAACTAGCTGCTGCTATCCCTAAAGTAAGAAATTCAAAGACCTTTTTTTTTTTTTCTTTAAGCCTCCTCATAATACTTCTGTGACATGAAGGTGTTGTCTTCAATCTGTTGTGAACTATGCAGTTTATTCCCACCTTGCAAAAGAAATAGCCATACAAAATTTAAGAAAGTCACTCCATTAGTCTAGCCAACTTATTCTGTGTGGGTATTGCCCCTCACTTCACAGGTGTAAGCAAAAGAATGAGGACCTTTATATTTTGATCATTGCCAATGACTTGATTATAGGAACAGCAAAAGATAGTCACTCATGGCAGAAAGGATGACAAAAGGCTGATAGAAGAAAGTTTAGTATCAGCTAGAGTACTACTTTACATCAGTCTTTAGGGACAGGCCTGGCCTGTTTGTGATGGGCTACTTGGTCAAAGAACAACCTTGTTTTATCTGCCATGAGTGACACTACAGCTCAATTTCTTTTTATAGAAATAAGCCTTTTTTGTTCAGTTTTTTAGCACAATACCAGAACCAATGTGACATTTCCAGTGAGACTTTGCTGCAGTAACAGCAGCTGCACAGGATGCTTTCAAGTACAGCACCACATGCCTAAGGTATGTTGTACATGTCTTAATTAATTTACTCCAGGGTATGGTGTCCTGTATGTCATCCCCACTGGCAATGAAAAGCAGAAATTAGTGCCCAGATAAACTTCTAAAAAGTCTCCTCTATTGATAGGTATTTGGCCATCACTGAAAGGGCAGCAGGGGAAAGTACAGTTTTTTAAGACTTGTGGACTTTGCTTGAGAAAAACCTAAAACTCATAAGGGTAGATTGCTAAAGAATCTGAGACAGAATACGCTTTGGAGCTTTTTCCTGTTTAATTCCCCTCTTTGTCTTTTGCTTGGGGAATAGGTTTTCTTGAGGAAGCTCCAGTCTCTTACTCTCAGCTCTAGGTGAGACAGGCTACATGGTTCCTTCTCAGAGATAAATGCCCCACTATTATCATACAATAATTAAAATAAAGCTGAAGTAAATTATTTACTTACCAATTTTATACAGGTCAATGTACTCATCATAGAACTGGATCAGAGAGTTTTTGCTAGACCCATTCACCAGGAAGTAAGATTTTTCAATCCCTATGCTCACATTTTGGAAGATACATCCCATATTTCTGCAATTTTCATCTTTAATGTAAAGCTCACATTCCATCTGATTGTCCTCTCTGCATAGAGCAAAGTATTTTAGTTAAACATGGGCACTGTGATGTGTTGCATGAAAATTCAGAATTCCCTGTCTCAAGCAGACCTACTTACCTTGACTTCTGCCAGTAGAGAAAATACTGTGTGTCTGCTGGAGCATCCCTTCCTGCCTGCCAAGTGCAGTTCATGAGGAAAACGTTGTAAATCACACAGGAGAAGTTTTCAATGGCTGACCCATTCATGCCTGCAAACACAGGAATATCCAGGATGAGGAAAAATCATGTGACTCCTGCAAGCTGGAGGATCATGGCACACACTTAGGTATGTTAGACTCCCATTGGTTATTGCTTGGTTTAAGAATGACTTCTTTCATTTTGTTTGCTAACACTGAAAGATATTTGCCCTGATAGATTCAATGAAGAATTTTTTATTGATAAATCCTCCAAAGATGTTATTATAGCTGCAACAAAACAATTTGTGAAAAAAACCTGGTGATCTCAGGAGCACTGCATAACCTTATAGACATACATTGAATGGCTGCTATTTTAAGGTCTAAAGATTGTTTTTCTATCTGCTGTATGCAAAGTTAAGGATGAATAGAAGTCAGGCAAGAGGGTAAATAGCTGCAAGCAGAAAATATCAAAATAGGTCATATCCATCCACTCTGATGATGGTGTTAGTTCATGTGCTTTCAAGGATGTAGATCAGACACAAGGAAGAAAACCTTTACTGTGAGGGCAGTGAGGGAATGGAACAGGCTGCCCAGAGAAGTTTGGATGCACAATCCTTGGAAGAATTCAAGGCTGGGTTTGTTGGGGCATTGAGCAACCAGGTGTACTGGAACATGTCCCTGGAGGGGTTGGAACTAAATTATCTTCAAGGTCCTCCCCAACCCAAATAATTCCGTGAATATGATTCTATGATTGAGGAACAGTCTCTCACTTCTAAAAATTCAGTATCAAACCCAGTAAAAAAATCAAAATTGTGTCTAGGATTTTCTTAGCATGCAGCAGATACTTTATTTGTAAAGAAAACATCAACTTATCTCCATACATTCCTCTGACAGCTTTTTAGATTTTGTCTGGGACATCCAGACACCCCTCCAGTCTTGGACTTCCTAGAGACTCAGTAAACACCTCAGCAAACAAAACAGTTGGAAAGAAAAAGACAGACCTACCTTTTATTTCAAAATGTCTTTACCTCGTTTATCTTTCTATTATAATCTTCAGGTTCAGAGAAGATGGAAAGACTATATTTTAAAAGGCTGTATAACTATAAATAGGGCTGTCTCCCTTGCTGCTTGTGTTTTGGGGAACCATCTTAGCATCGGAAGTGTTGCAAAACAATTGTTCATCACTTCCCCCCTGATTCATAGCAAATTTTGTAATTGCCCAACTTGGGATTTCTTATAATGTGAACAAGAAGTTAGTTAGCTGGTTCAATTTCCCCTTTTGTTGCACCAGAGTATGCTGGTGTTTGGGAATCCAGAAATGCATACAAATATTTACTTTTACAGGTATTTCTCTCTAGCTCTAAACAATACTGAGAAGTACAAAGCATCTCTCCATACAAGTCATCTCTGGAGCAGCTGTGGACTCAGGGCAGCCCAAGCCTGACCACCAGGCACCTCCCTGGGGACTGGGATGGGTCATGGGCCTGAGGGTGGGACCAGCTGGGCAGGGGCCATGTCTAGGCAGGGCAGGGCTGTGGAACCTGGAGACTGGCCCTGTTTGGTATCACTGATGGATCCAGGGGGCTGATGTGCAGTCCTGGACTCTAGGCAGGGTGGGGGAAGCTCTGGGGGCTGGGTAGGGGTAGCCAGGTCTGGGGGGCTTCTCAGGGAAATGACAAGGTAAACTGTAAATGTTCTTCAAGCAGATGGAAAAAGGGGATTTCAAATCTTGCATATGATGTATTCAGATAAGATATATCACTATTAAAAAGTGTGATGTGAGTTTGTCCTCAATTCATTTCTCCCAATGTGAAAATAGCCAAACTACAAACTGCCACTAAAAGAGAAAAAAATTGTAGGTAGTAAGCATCCAACTACAAACAGCAAACAGCTGCTCCAGACCCTGCTGTTGAGCATTTGTTACTTTCTTGGATCACAGTTGTGCATTTTCTAAGAAAGAGGGTTATTATAAACAGTATAAACCATCAAAAACTCCTTTATACTCTGAAAGGCTTTGTTTCACAGAAGGCAACGTAATTTGCTTAATATGGAGATTTAAAATTCATGTAAAGTAATTTTATGTCTTCACATTGAAATTGAAGCATCACTGTAAAAAATGGCATTTTTCAAACACCAAGATATGTCAACATTTTCTTTTTAAAAACATGCAGATCCTTTCTGCTTGGAGTTAAAAACTTGTAGGAAAGAGAACAGCCCATGTACTTCTGTAACACTTCAATTTCTTGGCTACTGTATATGGAAAAATTCATCTCCTGCCCAACAGCCTTTCAGGATGATCCAGGAATTGCCTTTATCAAAATGCTGAGGTCATTCCAATCCTACAACTTCTTTATTGACATATGGAATGATTTAACCATATCAGCAGTAGTTCTTCTACATCAGCTATTCACAGGATATAGTTATGACTAGGATATCCTAGACTAGGATATAGTTATGTCCAAGAGAGGAAGCCAAAGGTAGCTCAGTGCTGTCTTTCCTTGGAGACAAAGAGGGCTGACCTTCTAGAGACCCAGAAATGCCTGGCCTCATGAGTATTTCTGCTTTCTGGATTCTGACTAGAATGTGAGATCCATGACTGATGAGCTAGAAGTTGACAGTCATTTTCTGGGTTCATTATCTCATGTTAATTGTAAGTATTAGTTACACTGAGTTGTTGCCAGCCAACACCACAAAGAGGATATCTGACATGCATTCTTCTCCTCAACTCATGTAGTATAAAGTGAACAGGTGTAGTGAAGCAAGTCTACTCCTCATATTGGAATTTTTTGGCTGCAAAATTATGCTCTACCACAGGGAAAAAAAAAGGAAACAGAACCTACCTCACTTCTGTTCACATGCAGTACTAAAAGCATAGAGCAAGGCATGAAATAAGAACTGATGTATTAAGTGACACTCTGTGGTTGTGTTCATGCATTTAATCACATCTGTTAATAACTCAGTGTTAACTGAGGAGATGAACAACTCGCTTTGAGCATCCAGAACTTCAAAAACTCCAGTCATCCATGGAATCAAGAACCATGAGAGAATCAACAGAGCCTTGCCTGGTCCTTTGTGGTTTCATAGGTAAAGATCTAAGGCAATGCTGGCTCTATAAGGACCAATTAATGGACATTCTTCATATTCTAGTGGTGAATAAAAATGTGACAAAGTTTTTCTAAAGCACATCTATGAGACAAAGGGTGGGAATGAAAAGCATGTATGTGGATATTCTACTAAAAAGCAGGTTTAGTCAAAAAAGAAGCTAATTTTGGTAAGAATCCCTATGACTACCCCATCACATTGTCAATGTCAACAGACAAAGCAAATGAAAGCTTGGACATCAGGCTTGAGCCCATTATAGTTACTTACAGGTAAAAGCAGTACATTTTCAGAAGTTTCACTATACTTCCCGATTAAACAAATTCCATACATAACCATGTACGCATTATTTTTGAACACTGACTGTGCTGTAAAGACAGAAGAAAGGACTTCTGATCACAAAGAATGTAAAACCCCACAGTTTAGGGTGTCCTCATCTTTGGAAGAAAGCACTCAATTTTGTGGTCGTGACATAGTGCATTTCATGGAGAAAGGTAGTGACAAGCACCCAAGTAATAAAATGAGAGCCATAAGAAATGTCATGGAGAGTCAAATGGAACTCTGGAAAATGAAGGAAGTCAGAATTTGGTTTGTCTACTTTTCTGTGCTCCCACTCTGAAGATCTCTTGAGGCTGCAGAGAAGGCAGCAGGGAAGCAGTGTGGTTTTGTGTGCTGTCTCAGATTATGTATCTCTGAAACACAGTGAGGAAGAGTGGAACTTGAGGTTTTGGGATTTGGCCACTTTGTTTTTAAACTGGAATTGCTACAGCAGAACAATCCAAACAGCCCAGAAAGAGTGGGGTTTCTGCAGAAAAGGGAACTCTTCTACCCAGGGGATTTCTTTTCTTGTCTATATTTAGGCAAATTCCTTACCTAAGGCTTTCAAAAATGCAAACAAATTAAACACATTTTCAAAATTCCCAAGCAAAGGGACTGCTACTGAAGGTGCCAAAATCTTTCAGCTTTCAGAGACCAGAAAACTTGAGTGGCCTTGCTATGACCCAGGAGTTGGAAGCAAAATGAGAAGAGAAAGACAAAGAAGAAGAAAAACAGAATAAAGGAGAGAAGAGAACAGAAATCTGGGTGGAGACACTAGGGCTGTTTACAGACTTTTGGCTCTAAAGGGAGTGAAATCATTGTAGAAACAGTATCAAACCCAGTGTTTCTAAAAAATCACGAAAACTTGAAGAATAATTTATTGCTCCAACAAAAACAGGAGTGTTCACAAGAACTGTCTGGTGTTTTGCTGTACTGGTGTGTTGCAACTTTTGTGTATGTTACAAAAAAACCCAAATGGTAGATAAGACCCTTAATTTTTTCCTTGCAGCAAGAACTTTCTAGTTTTTAGCACAGAATAGAGGAATAGCCATAGGAGACCAGAATAAAGGAATTCTTTCTGTATGAGCATCCAAAGCACTTAGTTAAAAGATTCTAAAGCCTGACCATCCTTTCCCACTGATTTTGGGGTTTTTGCCCAGGGATGGGAAAGTGGTGTCTGAGTCCCACACCTAGAGCACCTCCACTGTTTCATGGATATGATTTATGGTTTTCTTATTAGTGTGCTGTAATTGAACAAGTTTTCTTAATGACCTTCTCTCTCCATAGCTTTCACAGTGAAAGCAGTGGGGATGTAAGGGATGCACCAATGGCCATGATCAACTCTGTGTGAAGCAAGATGGAGAGGATCCAGTAGACTGTATCTGCTTAATTGTCCTTAGATTACAGTGTTTGCTTTAGTTTTCCCATTTAATGCAGGTGCTGTTATCTTTTGGCAATTACAACTTAAGTAGAAGGATCATTCTCTGGTTCTGTTTCAAAAAGACATTAAAAAAAATTTTTATTGAAAGTTCATTTAGAAACACAGAACGATAGAAAAATTTAGTTCCAAAGATGGAACCTGGTCTAGTGGAATTTTATCACTGAGACGACTTTATTTACCATGATAGGATTTTGGCTACTTGACATGACTTTAACCATCTTGAGACTTGATGGAATTATAGAATCACGGAATACCCTGAGTTGGAAATGACCCACAAAGGTCACTGAGTTCAACTCTTGGCTTTGCTCAGGACAGCCCCAAGGGTCACACCATGTGCCTGAGGGTGTTGTCCAAATGCTTCTTGAGCTCTGTCAGGCTTGGTGCTGTGACCTCCGTGGGGAGCCTTTTCCAGTTCCCACCACCCTCTGGGTGAAGAACATTTCCCTAATACCCAAAAGAAGCCTCTCCTGACACAGCTTCAGGCCATTCCCTTGCGTCCTGTCACTGTTCACCACAGAGAAGAGATCAGTGCCTGCCCTTCTGATTTCTCTCATGAGGAAGTTGTTGACTGCCATGAGGTCTCTCCTCAGTCTCTTCCAGGCTGAAGAGACCAAATAGCCTCAGCCTCTTCTCATGCAGCTTCTCCTTAAGGCCCTTCACCATCTTTGCAGCCCTTCTTTGGGCACTCTATGATAGCTTTATGTCTTTATTATGTTGTGGCACCCAAAACTGCACACAGGGCTCGAGGTGAGGACATCCCAGTGCAGACCAGAGCAGGACAATCCCCTCCCTTGCCCGGCTGGAGATGTGTCTGATGCAGCCCAGGACAAGGTTGGCTCTCCTGGCTGCCAGAGAGGGACTAACTCATATTCAATTTCATGCAAGTGGAAGGTCAAAATATGTGATTAGCACCCTAACTGAGGGTTTTCTCTTATATCTCCTTATTAATTGGAGGATTCAGACTGTTACGCTTCTGTTTCATCCAGGTGTTATAAAAACACACAAGTGGCCTGTACCACTTACAATTAGCAAGTGACAGACTTCTGCTGGGGAGCTCAATGTTCAATTTCCAGCATTTCCCACTCAGTACATATTCACATGTACCTCTGCTCCTTGTTAGCAACCATATATTAAATAATTTTTTCATCTAATGCAGATAGGAAGGGATGAAAAATGGGAGGCAACAAATAGATTTATGGGAAGATTGTATCCTGAACTCTTTAATAGTACTCATTTTGTATGAGCAAGTGATCTTTCTTAACAAGTGTGATCTTGGCTGGTCTTCATACAGCAGGCTTTCATACAGATGTCAAATTTCATTCCTGATCACAATCTCATATGGCTGTACATTTTTCAAGACACTGAACCAATGGAGATCCTGAATAAACCCCTTAAGTTTGGTTGGTCTTACTTATTCTTTTGTATGATGTTGAAAAACAGTAAAATAACTTCCAAAGCAATACTGAGATTTTTTTTTTCTGAAATACTGCAGTACTCATCATAATAAAAACCAGAAATAGTCCAAACTTAACTTTTCATAGAAAATGCAACCAAATACAAGGAGGCTTTTAGAGATAAGATCTTGGGGAATTGTATCTACAGCTCTTCTCCCTGCTTCAAGGAGTGAGAGAATATGAAAAATGTCTTAATAATTGCCAATAAGGTATGTATGCTTGGAAAAAATCAAGTTGCTCATTTCACTTGCTTTCCATCACTTCTTCAATATCTGTTATTTCTTCAGTTTCTTGTTTTTTTAATAGATTCATATATTGTGTCTATTAAAGGAAGAATATAACATTTTGTTAGTGTTTCATGCATGAGATTAGTCACAAGGTCATGATTTATGAAGCTTCTTATTTGTTATTTATTGTACCAAACCTGTAGCAGGACTCCCACAATTAGAAGACCAAAGTAGACATGTCTAGATCTCCCCTCCATATAGCTCCCAAAGAGGAACAAAGACTTTTCAACTAAAAAGCTGGAAAAATCATCTTTTAAAACACAGAAAAGTTAACATACTGAAGGAAGAGAAAATAAAAGGATTTATAAAGGCTCGCCAGTAACTCAGTGTGTCCCTGCAGACAAATTTTGTCTTCCAGACCTGCCTGCAGCCAACCTAAAGACTTTGATAATTGCAGCAAACTGTAACATGGTCTCTAGAAGGGCAGCTCCTGCAGTGTTTGTTCCTTCTCATGAGTCATTCCAGCATTCCACAGAAGTTAGCACCTCCCAACATTCTGCTCTACTTTCTTACTTGCCATACCCTAGAAACTTTTACCTCCTTCAGCATTGCTGCCAAATACCAGCATGGCAAAACTCCCTTCTCTCCCTGCCTGATTCTGCATTATTATTGTGCTGAGAAACTTATGCTCAGCATTATTTTACTGATAGTGTATGGCTTATAGGGAGAGCAGGGTGAAACTGTATTTTCTCCAATGCTCCAGGTAGACAGATGACTATTATTTCATAATGGAAAAGGTAAAACAGACAAGTTATTTGCATATGGACTTTCTCTGTCCATATACCAAGAACTAGAAAAAGAAAGAAATTTGATTCTTGCTTGTGTGCATCTTTCTGACAGTCAGGTCATACCTTTGAGACTAAATGTTTAAATTTCAGGCAAATGGAAAGAAAGCATACCTGGAAGTCTATTGGAGAGGGCTCACCGAATGGGTCTCTTGGCCGTGGTACTGTAGCAGATGTTTTTTTCAAATAAGCCCTTCTACAGTGACAAAAAGATTTGTTGAAGAAAAGATTTAATTTGCAAACACATGAACACATACTGTATAATAATGCTCCTGAGGTACTATTTTATTTCTCTAAGACATAAGTAGTATTCTTGTAATTCAAAAGTAGCTAAAAACTACATAGGCTGAATACATTATAATTTTGTTGTTCAGAATTTGGACGACAATAATTTAATTTATGACTTACTAAGGCCTCAAAGGAAGTTGGTTTTTTAAGTACGTGAAAAGGAAATGTTGTCAAAAGATGAAAAAAAAATCATGTACCACCCCTCTACATTGCAGGGTCTGATGGTACTGATTTAATGCATTGGCCCAGTATTGGAAAGCATTCTGTTATATTAATCAAGTGGATAAGAAAGTTGGGAATCAGAAATATAGAGGAACATCCAGCAGATGATTCCTATTATAGCTCAGAGTCGATTTTCTCCCTCCCTTGTCTCCTTTAAAAAGAACACAGAAATTTTCTGCTGGGGGAAGAAGTGTTATTTCAACCACAGAATAAAAATTTTGCACAAGAAATAAGGCTTACACTGTCATGCAAAGGAAAAGTATGAGACCTGCTGCCAGCCCTGGTATCAGAAATAGCATATATGATGGAGTAGACGTAAGTTGTTGTGTTCCTGAAAATCAAGCAATCATCAAAGTGTTGGTTAGCATCACAGGACATGAATGATTGCACAGCAGTGTGCTGTCTGCCTTGCCTCAGAGTGTCAAACACTGTATGAAGGGATGACTTCTGTAGCTCAGCACCTCACTGCCCTGTAGCATGCAAAGGAATAGAATGGCTGAACAGTACGTGGGCTGTCCACAGGAACCTGATACCCGAGGAACTGAGTCCTACAGAGTATTTAAACATCCAAGGTGGCAGACAGCAACAGCAGGAAAAAGGAGATTATAAAGTCAGGAGCAAAGATGGAAGAAGTAAAACAGCTGGCAGAAGAGCTCACAAAGGTCTGCTTCATTCACAATCCCCATGAAAGAAGAACTGTCTCCCAATAATGATTGGAGAATTCCCTAATATTAAGAGACACAGCAATTCTTCGACTCTCTTTGTCCCAACAAATTAATGTGCAATTATCAATGTGTTTCCATCTGTAAGCATGAAGTAAGAAATAAGGCAGACAGGTAATAGCTGAACAAGGTCAAGGAAGGGATTTTTATTCTTACCAAACTCCACAGGGGTACTCCACTCTCCCCAATCTGGGCTTACTAAACAGAAGCCCCCATCTTTTGCTCTGATTTTGACGCTGTACCTTTTTTCTGAGCTGAAGCTTTCATATAGGTAGAAGTTACTTTCAATGATTTCTTTCTAAATGCAAAATAAGTAGAATGAGAGTTTTTGTCTTATTTTTATATAATTATGATAAAATTTTATGTTTTGCATTTACATAATCTTTCTGTGGACAGACTAGAATGAAATAATCAGTAGAAAAGTATCCCTTAGTAAGTTAGATAGTTTCGTCTTAGTTCCCCTTGTTTGAACATTTTTGTTGTTGGGTAATATGAAGATGAAAATTGCTGTATGTTTCCCTGGCTCCCTAGACTCTGCTAAGCAATGAGAATTTAGGGAAAAAAATTCTTTAAAGATCTGACACTTCATTACAGTGGATATTTTCTAAATTGAAGTAG
Organism: Dicaeum eximium; assembly: GCA_013396995.1. Taxonomy (NCBI): domain Eukaryota; kingdom Metazoa; phylum Chordata; class Aves; order Passeriformes; family Dicaeidae; genus Dicaeum; species Dicaeum eximium. Next base: position 309,624 of record VWZP01009271.1, read on the forward strand.
AGTTCAACAGTCAGATTATATTTTTTTTCTGCCATCTTTATATTGTCCTAATCTTTTAAGTAATATTTTCTTGCCTCTTATATCTCAGTCCTTTCCAGAGAGTATTAAAAACCAAAAAACTCCCAACATTTTTTGTGTTTCACAGAATCATGACCCATATTTTTACATATATATGAATCTGTTAGGAAGTAAAAAAGAATGTAAAATGAAAGATTTTGTGAAATAATATCAGATTCCACATATGCAGGTGTTTTTCTATCAAGTTTTATAAACAACAGTTTAAAACTTCAGATTTAGAAAACTTATCAATAATGAGCATGTGTAGTACATTGAAACAGGTAGTGTGAAACCAAACCAATTTGGTTGGAGGATGCTCTGATACAGAAAAAATTTCAATACAGCATAAATCTCAGATTAATACAGACTTACTGTTATAGATGCAGTTTTGGCGTTTTTCTCAGCATCAGCTTAGCAGCAAAAGAGAAGTTTATTTTTTAGGATTATTCTTTTTGTTACTATATAATAAAGGGTTTTCTGACAGGAATGTCAAATTTAAGCTGTGAAATTTAAGCTGTTCTTCCACTAAGTGGAAGAGCTAATGCTCTGAAATATTGCACCATTTAAATTTGATTGCAGAATTGAGTATCAAAACACTAAACAAAAAAAATTTTCCCAGGTTGACAAAATGTTTACATTTTAATTGTTAAAACAAAGTATCTAAAATTTATAAATCAACTCGGACAATGTTTTTTTCCATTGTTTTTTTGCCTGTGTATCTTTTGTATTCTTAAACATTTAATTTACCTAAGTTATGTCTCCTTTTTTTAAACTTTTTTCCATTTTTTTACTGTTGGAACAACAATCTCACAAATAATGTAACAAATATTTTGAACTTTATTTTTGAAGGATGTAATATTAATTTCCATATTCATCCAAGCTTTCAAAAAGAGGGGATGAAAACAGGGTTGTATGGTGTTATGTGTGGAAATAGAGACAAACAAAATGCTGTTAAATGTCATAATTATTCTTACCTTGTTTTCTATGACAATTTCATATTGAAAACAACTACTTTTTTTCACGTGACTTGTGAGAGGTGGTTGCCACCAAATACTACATCTATGAGAAGCTTCTGTGCAGTTCACTGTGACATTTAATGGAGGGGTGAGTTTTTCTGCAATAATATAATCAGAAATACTATTGTTTAGTAATAGCTCCCTTCACTCTGCCATTTAAAAAATATAGGTAGATATTCAAGCAACTGATCTAAAAAGATGCAATGCAACTTTAGCAGAATTTCAACATTGTCCCCATATTCTGAAGCAGGACCCCCTTATTTAACATTTCAGTTGAGGAGCCTGGAGCACCAGATGCAACAGTGAGGAAAACTAAAAACACAAGCCATTTATTACATTTTACTGAATTCAGCATATGATTTCTGCAGGTTTGGTTTTATTTCTTGGGTTAAAGGGTTTTTAAAATACTGTATTCAAATTAAACAGAATTTTTTATTAACATTCCTCCATTAAAAAAATGGGAGTTTTTGCTCACAGCATCAAGGTAACTGGTTCTTTTCATTATGGATTAATTACAAGATGATAAGACCAACATCTAGATAGTCCCACTCAGAAATCCTTAGCTAGTTAATTCTAAAAGATGATGCCTTTCTCTCAGAGAATAAATATTTGACTGAAGTGTTCAAAATTTTCTGACCTATGGTTCCAGATTGTTTCTGTATTCATCAGTTTTTGTCCATTCTTATACTTTGATGCTGATAAAAAGTGGAAAAAAGACCCCCAAACCTATTATGGGGAGAAATATTTTTTAAATGTATGCTTTTTCCCAGGGGTAATTTTATTTTTACCCCTTTCATTATATAACTGGAAATAAAATAAACAATAAATGCTTACCAATTTGGTATAGAAATATCTTCTTCTCATATGACTGAACATTTTGTCCACTTCTGGAGCCATTTACCAGGAAATAAGCATACTTATTTTCTATTGTCACATTTTGAAATCGACATCCTATGTGCCTTCCACAGTTATCTTTGATGTAATTTTGGCATTCTGTGACATCTTCTTTCCTTTACGTGAAATATTGTATCAATAAAACATTGACAATGTCACACGTCAAACCACAAATCAAAATTCCCAAAATTCAAGCAGACCTACTTACTCTGAGGGCCTCCAGTACAGGGAATATTGGGTATCTTCTGTAGCAGTGCTGCCTACGTGCCAGGTGCAGTTCATGAAGGAAACATTAAAAATGACACAGGCAAAATTTTCAATGGCTGTCCCATTCATGCCTGCAAACACAGAAAGAATATCCCATGTCCACTCTGCAGAAAGACTGAATCACTGCTCAAATAACACAGGTCTTTGCAAGCTCTTTTAGCAATTTCTTAGCTACCTGCTGGCAAATCCAACTGTATACAGTTTCAGTCTTGTACCTTTGTATTTACTTGAAGATGGCAATGATTTTATTTGTGTTGAGCCATGAAGATTGTCTATCATTGTTCCAGAAGCCATAGATGTGACTGGGATTTAACTGGGTCTTTAACCAACTCAAGCATAGGGATTTAGTGGAAGTTAATGACAGTTTATACTGAGGACTAGCTAAATTTTTCTAGTGTCTTTTTGCTTAACCACTCCTATTTGAAATGCCCCATATTTGTCACTTGCATATGTTTATTTCCTTAAAAAATGGTGGCACCATATTCTTATTAGTCTTTTCTGAGAGCTGGGATGCAAAAACCAGTTTAGTTTCTCTATATGGTACTCTTCCTTCTGAACGGCCTCCTGTATTATTTGATAATGATTGTAAAACACATACACGAGTATCTTAATATCCTCTAAGCATCCTTTGTTTCAGACACAAATAACTTATTTTCACATGTTTTGCTATCTTTAGATATATTTGAAATTTTTGACATTCTTTTCGTGAAAGAGGTAAGATACTTAACTGAGATGTGACAATTATGATTGCACACAACTGCATAACAATCCACTGTTTCAAGTACATTGAGTGGTTTTATTTATTTATTTGTTTGTTTATGGCTATTTTTTCAACTTAGATTATCTCCATCACTTGGGCAGATATCAGAAACAATGTAGGCACCTTAGCTTCAGAAAAATATTAGAGAGAAGAAAATTTGACTCTGCAATCACTTGTGGTTACCAGCATTACTAGCAGGGAAGGACGGGATCCCACCTTTGGGTCTTGAGCCCAAGGGAATTTTTACTTTTATTCAGTCATTCTTCAATTTAAAAAATGCATAAACTATTGAATCTCAGACATAATTGACCAGATACTTCATAAAGGTGTTAAATAACGCACTTGATATTGGAAATAAAAAATATTAAAAAATTTTAAAAAGCAATTAAATTACTTTAACCTTTCAACCTAACTCTGAAGATGCTGTTAGGTGTGAGGTGGAGTTTGTCTTACCTAAACCTACTAAAAAGCTGTATAGAGGCTCATAGGGGAACCAGTAATTCTGTACTGCCTTACCACTGCCTGGAAAAAAAAACAAAACCAGCTACTTTACACCAGTTTTTTCAGTCTAGTCTAGGACAAGATGAATGAAGGCTTCACCATATTTACCTTTCGCCATTCATCAAAAATATAGCCCAGAGGAATCTCTCTAATTCTGAGCTATCCACCTTTGTCAAGTAAATCCAAGACTATTAGTTCCTTTCCTTTCTTACATCATCTGGAATTCACATGCAATTACTAAACAAAAATACTGCCACTATTGTTTTCTCAACAGAAAATTTATTATTGAAAAATAATTATTGTCTTTTTTTAATTATAAATAATTATCATTGTTTTTTTCCCCTCATTCTTATACTTGTGCAAGTATCACCTGCTGCTTCTCTTTAGAAAAGCAGTTGCAGTAGTAGAACAGTACTACCTTCCCCAGAAATGTTTTAAATTTCCTTTCAGATCTCAAATAGGTCCTTTGCAGATTATTGATTAAAATCAAGGAAAAAGAAAGTATTTCTGTGTGAAGTTGTTTCCTTCCTGTACTGTAGTTTATAAAGTTTTATGAAAATTGGCTACTGCTAGATTCTGTGCTACAGCACAAGTTATTTCTCAGGGAAGCTTGAATCCTAACACCCTTCCACAGGGGAGAGTTGTGTTAGGAATTCAAAAGTTGAAATGCTACTGCAGTGTCTAATCTACTCTAGGTTGGTTGAGGAGGTGATTAGATGAGAATAAAAACTGTCCAGTAACCTGCTGATTATGAATGAAGCAAAACCATATCTATTATCATATTTTGATCCCAGTATGATTTTTATAGCCAATGAAAAGTAAGCATTGTAACTGAAAAAAAAAACAAACCCAAACTTATACTTTGTTTTTAATATGACTATTTTTTGTTAAGGGAAAGTCTGTGTTGAGTAAAGCATATTAAACTAGATGACTGAGATTCATTTCCCAGCTTTCCCTCTGAAAGATTTTGAAAGACATTTTTATCAGTTGAAAAATATGAAATAGAATTACAGCTTCCAGGTTGGATGTGCTATGAGGGTAAAATTATGCCTGCATTCCTGCAGCATTTTCAGGGAATTGTGTATATTAAATCTACTAAAGTATTAAAATCATGAAAGAGAAAGGACACTGACATACTTCCATTCTACTGGTGTCTAAATGCTAGTACTCCTAAAAGAGCTCACTCCATTTAGTCATTTTACTCTGTGGATGCAAAGACCAAAAATCCAAACATTTCCAATTTGACTGTGTTTTAAAGAGAAAGTAACACAGGTTCTCCAACTCTGCAATTCAGGTTTAACTTAACAAACAAAATGCTGCTATGTGGATGAGGTCAGTAACACTGGAAACCAAATTTTAGAATATAATTATACAATTATTTTCAGAGTGTAGAAAAAATTCACCATCATAATATTGGCTAAGACATTCATTAGAGGAAAGCAGGCATTTGCTATCAGGTAGTGTCTATCCACCCCTCACAGTTATTTTAACATTAAAACTAGAAGAAATTACAAAACTCAGTATTTCTTTGCCTAGCTTCTTTGGAGTAAAACAAAAGAGAAACAGGAAAGAAAATAGAAAAGAAAAACAGGCAAAATTAAACCTACCTCCTCCTTGAAAACCTGTTTCCCTGTGGTGCTTAGAGTAATGGAGAACAAAAGGATAGAAACTATGACTTTGCCTTGGTATATTTTTGCATGTTTTGGCAGTGTGATTTCATTACCTCATTTCCCTTATCCTTACTTCCGTTAAATCATGAGGAGAGGCAGGGACAAAGGTCAGAATAGAGGGACACCCTCTTCATTACTTGATTCACATAATTTTCAGGCATTTCTGTCACACATTTTTCATACAAATGCTTGTGCAGGGCACCATCTGAAAGGTAGATGAACATGGGTCTTCCTTCTGGCTTGGGTGGAGGTCAGGTGTCATTGCTTCAAGCCATGCCACTTTTTCTGCTTATTACTTGGGGATGCAGCCCTGAACAGGAGTATCAGCCCACTGCTCTGCCTGCAGAAGAGCTGCTCCCAGCTTTGCACTAGCCAGCCTCATTCTCTGCTGGTGGATAACAAACCATGCCACCAGTCTTAACAACCTTCCTGCTTTGTGTACACATTTTTCTGGGTTGGGTAAATTCAAGGCACAGATCAGGGAAAGTTTCTGTATGTGTGAAATGTCCTGGGTGTACCAAACCAGCAGTATGTCACTTGTCTGTGCTGGTGTCCTGGCACTGAGAAGCATAGAACCTGCCTTTTCATGTACCCCACAGTGCAGTCTGAGTACAGACACCCTGTATTCTTCATCTTTAAATATTTTTAACAGGAAAATGAAGTCATTAAGGTAGATGATGACATTTAAATCTGATTATGTGTAATGTTCACTGAGTGTACTACTCTTTGGTGTTATATCTCACTGGAAGAGTGGTAAATCATATAAAATCTGTCCTTCTGTTTGTCTGTATCTTGTACATCTTCATTCCCATCAGTCTTTGTTCTTGTTGCTCTTCTGGGCACAGGAAGAATAGGTAGGGGATGGTTCTTGAGATATTTCCTCTTCTTTAGGTCTCAATTCCTCAATTTTATTCATAGAGTAAATGTTAGGATGCTATAATGTACTCTGCTGTGACATTTCATTTCAAGGCCTGCAGAAGTAAGGACTTCTGATTGCTGCTCTGTAGAGGAATTGAAAGAAGTCTGCTGGAGAACTGTGATAACGCCGAGACTTTTGTAACTACTCAGTTTCTGTAATTCTTGAAACTGGACCCCATTCTGTTCTCAGAACAGAATTATTCTTGGAACCCTGAGTCCCAGTGCTAGAGAAGTTGGGTGATGCTGTAACTGCTACAGTCAAGTTACCAGAAACTGAGCTGTAATGAAAGTCTTGATTAATTTTCAAGTAATTTTTCTTAATAAAATTTTTCATATAGATTGGAAAAATTGGAATCTTCAATATTTATACAGAGTAAACAATATTCTGTCAGTTTTAGTATAGGCAATTTAATTAATTGCATGGAATGTAAGACTTCATGATTATACCCAAGATCACCTCTGCATAGGATTTGGGGTACTACACAAACATCCCAGTCCTGTCAATTAGAGTTTCATAATCAGTGTTTGACCTAGACATGGATGATTTCACCAAGCCAGACAACCTGAAAATGAAATTCTCCTTAGCTGCTATGCAGTCTGAAGGATGATTTGACTTGATTTGATTTGATTTGATTTGATTTGATTTGATTTGATTTGATTTGATTTGATTTGATTTGCTTAAAGAATGGGAGGGGAGTTACATACAAGAGTAGTCTAAAGGCATCCTTTTCAAGACCAGCACATTTTACCACAGACTTTTTGGGTCAATCAGTATTCTTCTTAAAAGCAGAATAATTGTACAACTTTTATATGAATAGCTTTGCAGCCTTTAATTTAAAACATAAGAATTCCACAATTTGCATTTAGTCTTCTTCAAAGCTAATGCCAAGAGTGCACATTGCAGTTATAGTAACGAAGAGGTTAACAATCAAAAGAGAATGTTTCATTCATTTCTGATTTTCTTGCTCTGGTTTAATCTATCTTAAACCAGTCACCTTTTATGTGAGGTATTAAGAAACAGGAAGGAAAGTGTAAGCAGAAGTTTGCTAGATATGAATTTTTCTATAAGAGGACAGAGCTCCCCACACAGCATTTCTCAGTATAGGGCTATCCAGTAGGTACACTTGGTAGTTCTGCTCTGGGTATTACAATACCTGAAAGCTGAATTAAAGCTCAGGTCCTCACTGTGTGGGGATGATTCATCCAGACATTTATTTCAATTTAAAAGTATTAATTTTCCTCCTTATTTCCTTTACTTTCTTGATTTAGCTTGTTTGTACATGATCCTAGGCTACCATCATGTGGCCACTTTGAGAATCTTCCCAAGTAACAGAAAAAAAGACTGATTACTCACTTGGCCTGGAAAGCAGCAAGGCATTGCCTGCACACAAGATGAAGGCCACTTGGAGATTTCTGAGGGCATAATTTTGCTTCTTGATAGCATTTAGTCATTCCTTATTTAGACATTCTGTTTTTTTGGCTTGTGTCTGTTTTATTCTGCTTTAATTCTACCCCCTTGCAAATACCCTAATTTCAGAAGGAAAATTTTTCTGGAAGTAGCAGCCTTGGATCACTCACATCAGTTTGTTAGATGGCTGGTTGGGCTCATCCAAAGACTTAGAGTCAGTGCCTCAATGCCCAAGTGGAAATCAGCGACAAGTGGTGTCCCACAAAGGTCCCTGCTTGGTTGAGCACTGTTTTACCTCTTCATCAGTGCCATTGCCAGTGTGATCAAGGGCACCCTAAAGTGGATTGCTCAGAGAAGCTGCAGATGTTGCTTCATTGGAAGTGTTCAAGATCAGTTTGGGGGCAAGGTTGGACTAGACAGTGTTTGAATATCCCTTCTAATCCAACCATTCTTTGATTTTGGTATTCTATAAAATATGATTGCAGTAAAGACTCTCCAAAGTTCACGCATCTGAACTAGCATTTGAGACTGTGACTCAGATATGGAAATGTCTGTTTCTATATATCTGCAGCTGTCAGAGTAGGAGCAGAGATCTCCAAGTCACATAAGGCTTTACTGTGAAGGAAAACTTTGCACCTAGTAAAGGTACTAGACTTATTTTTATTAATACAGTGATAGAAATAGTAATTTAAAAGAAACTACGTGGTTAATACATTCATTGCAGAGCCAAACTGGTTTATTTGTCAGAGCACTTTATCAGACAATAATCCACATTTGGGTTGGAGTCTACCACAGTTTGAAACTTAAATCCAGTCTCCAACCAAAGTGGCTATTTTTTGTGATGTTAACATTTCACTTTAGCCTTTTTCTCAATGTACAACAAACTGTTTAAAAAGTGGAAAATTGGAAATAATTTTGATAAGGACAGTAGGGCAGAACAGCACTTTCCTCACTTGATAAGGATCGTAGAACAGAACAACGTCATACTCTTATCAAGGACAGAAGAACAGAACAACACAGCCTTTCAGAAGAAATAGATAAAGGATGTAACTCAGGCAGACAGAAATCATGCAAAATGCAAGCAGGATGCCAGCTCAGCTGAGCAAGGCTGACAAAGCAGAAGTTATGCAGAGTAACAATATTGTGCTTACTCAAACATGGGGATTGAGGAACAACCACCTAAAAAGGACATTGAAGTCAGAGCCCAAAGAACCACGTAAGGGCTTCCAATAAGGGGTTTGAGTATGTAAAATAAAATCAAGGAGGTGGGGATATCTAATGAATATGTAATCAGTGTGCATGGTACAATCTCTATTCACCTGATGCTCAGCACTCTTGGTTAGAGGAAATATCCTTGTGGTGACAAGCATGCTGCAATAAAGAATGCTTGCTTTCTAATACTCAAAACTGTTCTAGAAGGTTTCTATGCAGCTGATTTCTGTATCAGATTAAATCAAGGATTTTAGCTACAGGTATTGTTAGTTTCTAGTCCTAGATTTTATTTTAATAATTTATTTTATTTTAATATTAATTTTTTTTACAGAATTAAAGTTCCATACAGTGGATGTTAAACAAGACTTCAAAGATGGGATTAATTTCTAAAGTGTAGATTAAAACTGCATATTGTGTTCACCTATAATTTAGTTACATGATTCCGTGCTAATTTTAAACTCTGTGAACAGAAATGGATTCTTTCTGGGTGAAAATGAACAGGGTGAGGAGGGTGCTGTTTTATCAGAGTGTATTTTAATTGAAAATAACAATAGCTGAATTTGATTTGTGCAGATAAAAAATCTTGATAGAAGTAATAGAAAATTCTCTATGACAGAATTTCTTTACCTTTCAAGTTACAGTGACATTTACCTGGTTATTCCTAGAAAGGTGATATACAAGGTCTGAAATTGTGGTTCTACAGCACATAAGTACTTGCATTTCTTTCCCACTCAGTATTGTACTTTCTCTCATAGAAAATTGTGCTAAAGTCGCTTCCAGTCTAGGCTACTGTGAGTTTTGTGTGAGAAAATATTAAGGAAGTAAATCAATCTTCAAAATGTGCTTCCTCTGCCTTTCTGTATTTCATAGAAGTCTTGGGCTTATCACATTCTAATAGTGAAGTTCTGCATTTGAGTTATTTTATTCTTAGATGTGCCTCGTTTGTTGATTCATTGTTGAAGTTTGTGAGATACACTATGCAAGCAAATTCTGCTTTTCTTTTTATTCCCCTTTCTTTTATTCCTTTTTATTTTTATTCTTTTTATTCTTTTTATTTAAATTTATTCTTTTTATTTATATTCTTTTAAACAACTATTTGACCTGTTTTTTCAAGCTGTTGTAATTTTTCCTGTGAGGTGTTTAGAAAGGATACAGTGCTCTTAAAACCCTAAATATTGAATAGATCTTAATATGCTTTCCACCCATATTGAGGGCAGTCACTTTATTAAAGAAACTCTGTTTTTATCTGTAAAGGAAGCAGAAAAGATCCCAAGTCTGACTGCAGTCCATCTTTGCCACATTGACATGTCTTTTTCAGGTTTAGCAGCCTTCTTTTCTAACTTGTTGACCACAATTTTTCCAGATTTGGCTAATCTTTTTGTCCAAAGGACGTGTCCAAAACTCAGCCATGTAATCATAGTTCTGATCTAATAGGAGATAATGAATGTTAGTATTTCACCCAGCAAAAGGGATGGCTTTGAGAGAAAAACACCTCTTTAGCAAGTTCTCCTGAAAGCATCAGTAAACCTATGTGAGATAAGGTAATGGCTTTAAATTGAAAGATGGTAGATTTACATTGGGTATATTTGAAGAAATTCTTTCCTGAGAGGGTGGTGAATCACTGGCACAGGTTGTCCATAGGGGTTGTGGACTCACCACTCCTGGAAGTGTTCAAGGCCAGTGTGGTTGGAGCTTGGAGCAACCTGGTGTAGGGGAAGGTGTCCCTGCCCATGGCAGGGGGGGTTGGAAGGAGATGATCTTTGAGGTCCCTTCCAACTCAAACCATTCTATGACTCTATGGTTCCTCAGAAACAAAGTCTTGTTAAACTAAGGAACAATGGTTTAAAAGGGAGTTAACATTCAGCCACACAGTTGCCAGATAAAAATGAAGTGTAAGTGGCTAAATTAATGTGACTCAGCCTAACGCAGGGAACTGTTTAAAAGAGTGATGACAATCCTGAATCAGCTGGGCAAACTTGCAAACTGATGTCAACAGAGCTGGTGGTACTACTTGCATGATTAAGTGCAGTGGGAAGGGTTGGGGGAAAAAAGTTCACTCTGTGACTGAAAGGGCAGAGATCTGACTGATTTACTGTTAGCTGATCTGATTGCACACAGCGAGGTGAGTAAGCCGATCTATGGGAAAAGGGAAGTGACATTGGACAGAACGCGGGAAGGGATTTGAAAATGTTCAGGCAAGCTTGATCTATGGTGGAAGCTACAGTTTTGAGAAATCATCTCAGAACGAAGAGCATGTCTCATTGGGACTCCCCAGAATACTAAATGGGGAATTATATAAGCTTCACAGTTGAAATAGCGTCAGAGGGCTGCATCCTCCCATTTTCTCCATCAGAAAAGCATGTTTCCTTCTTGGGGCACTGAAAACCGTGGATGGGCTGAAACTGCTGTGAACCTCTGCCAAAGGTAAGGCCTAACAACTTTCCTTTTTAAAATGTCAGGAAAATTCACTCCCCTCTCTCAAGTTTCCAGAGGCAGGAACTCTCTCTCCCTCCCTCCTCTGTGCTGGAGCAGCCTTCCTCTGTCTGACAGATTTAAACCCAGCTTCTCCTCCACCTTCATTGCTTTTTATCAATCCTCAAGCAAAAAAATTATATTTTAGTCAGAAAAATCAAGTACCCTCCACTGGGACACTGAAAAATAACCCCCACTCTGCACTGTCAAATTATTTTCAGCCAAAGGTGCAGATTTCATATGGCTATTATTACAAATCTTTCTAAAATATAGACTAAAACAGATTTATTAACTATCTAACATGTTAGGACTTTATCAAAATATTTCCTGGCTATTTATATTTTTTTAAAATAATGTCTGTAGATAGGTCTATCTTTTGGGTGAGAATATAGTCGTTTCAAAGGTCATTGCTGTTACAACCCGCCCCAGAAGGTGAAGGTAAGCCAGGTTCTTGTTAGTATATCTCTTTGGGACAGATTAGAGTGAAATGACACTAACTAATAGGGGAATATAAATATAAATATAAATATAAATATAAATATAAATATAAATATAAATATAAATATAAATATATATAAATATGCAGGGTTTTTTTTAGAACAGTTTGGTTGCAACGGAAAGCAGGTATGTACATGCTTTGGTTATTATCCATAGTAATATAAAAGCATAAAAATTAGAAACTGTGTAAGGGCAAAGAAAGAAAGGATAAGTGTACAAAGATATCACCACCTGTGGATCCTGAAAAAAAGACTTGATTGTTGCAATTTTGGTATCCTTAATGCCCATTGGTCAAATTGATGGTCACAGTCTTGATCCATTGGGGATGGGGGAAACCCAAAAACCACAAAGCTCAGTGGATTAATACATGCCCAGACTTGGTGAGAACGCAGAGACACCACCCATGGGGCAGAGAGTCTTACTCTGTCTGATGCAAGACTGTGGATCACAGGGCAGTGAGGGGTCTTAGGTGGTTTATGACACCTTCTAAGACACTTCAGCTGCCTCTCTCTTCACTGTAGTTGGGCCAATTATGGCCCATCTGAAGGGATGAATATCTTCAGGCCACATCTGGATGCCCCAGTACGTTTCTGGAAGGGACTTTTCACTCCTGAGTCATTTGTGTAAGGGAGGACACGTGGCATGGTAAAAGCACTATCGCACCTCACATGATCTGCTTCTTAAAGGCCTCTTCCCTTCCCTGGCTCAAACCCCAGCTTGTAGCCTCTGGTGGTGGTTCTGCACCCTCTCTGCACCTGGATGATTACCTTGAGCATGGTCAGTAAAGCACCTGAAGCTTTTGCAAATGGCCAGTGGTTTTGAGTCAATTACCATTTTAACATTCCAGTCTCTCACAGCTGCCTTTCAGTGGGCTTTCTTTCTCAGTGTATTGACCCTGAGCAAAGGCTGAGACACCACAAGACCTCAATGGAAAAATCTGTATTAATGAACTCTAGGTTAGTAACAAGGAGTTTGAACAAGCACAATTATCAGTGTTGACCAATAATTTAGACTGATGAGCAGAGTGCCTAGAATTGTATCTTGTTCTAATACAGAATGAATTTCTGAATATCTCTCTGAGTGAAGTGACCAAGAGCAATTATTTTCTTAGATGGTTCAGTTGTGAAGAAGCTGACATGTTTTGAAACTGTGAGCAAAAGCTGTTCCACAAACAAGTAGTTTATTTACTTTCACTTGGCAGATGGATGGACATTTTCCCTCTGCCTGTCTCTGATGAATTTTATATCACCAGACTGTTTGGCTGAGAGTCAGTTTTCTTTCAACTGAGTGTTAAAAGTGCTCTTCACTATTGTGCTCTTGGGCAGAGAGAGTTTGGTAGGGAGGAGTGCTGCAAGGGTAAGACAATTTTTCCTAGAATGATGGCTATAGGAGGTGGAGAGATTTTTTTCTTCTCTAAATTTGGTTCCATAATGAACACTGACATACTTGTCTTCACTGAAAATGTCATCTGCTCATATATGTTGTCATATTTGGTTAGGCCACAAGCACACTATAGGAGCACTAGAATACTCCTTATTTAATATCAGAAATCTAGACAGGAAGCAGATTTTTAGTAACTACTTGTAAATCAACAGATGCTTTGCCAGTGCCAGTCCTAGTTCTTGATGGTGACATTATAAAAATCAGGACCTGAAGTTTAAAAATGTTGTAGGGAGAAATGTTTTCTGCATACCAACAGGGGAGGAAAATAGAAATAATCATTCTGAAGGACATTCTTATATTAATTGTATAGAAGCAGCATGGAGATAATTTAACTATGCTCCATGAAAGGAGTAGAATGGAGGAAAATTTCTTGTTTAGAGTCTCTTGTTTTTTTAAAGGTTTGGTTTTAAAGGTTTTATCCTAACAGGGGGAGCAAACATTAACTATTCTGCTGCCAGCATTTGAATATCTGATCAGGAATAGTTGCACAAATTAATAATCAGGTAATGATATATATGTTCTGAAGCGCCTAGGAATTTTCTCTGTATCAGGCTGCGTTTCACCAGTTCCCTCGAAATAATACAGAAGGATTTCTTCATAGAAATAGTCAGGATGCATAGCTATTGTTTTAATGATAAAAGATAAATCATTCTTTCAAGCCTTATTCTCTTAGGCTGTTTGTAGTCACAACTATTGTGATGCAGCAGTAGTCTGACCATCACCCCAGAGGAAATTTGTGTGCATAATGAGACATCAGCTTCTGACCAGTGTTAGGAGGTTTTCTTTTATGTAGTTCATTAAATTTAAAATGGAAATGACAGCATAATAGCAATTAGCCATTTCAGATATATCTGGTGTGATTTGGAAAACTTGTATATCTTTCTGTGTCTCAGTTCCTCACTCAGGAAAGATTAGGGATCTGTTTTTATGTATCCATGCCCTCCCCCTTCTCTCCCATTAAATGCAGTGCATATCCTAAGGCAGGTGTTAAATGGCTCTGATTTAGTCTAATGGTTTTGTAATCACAACACTACCAGCACTATGCTTATAATTGAAACCTTTCACTGATTCCTCTTGATTAGCTAAGGGCAAATATGCCTATATAGTATTGCACTCCTTTATAGGACTCTTTTTCATCCCTGATGCAAAGTCACCACACTCTACAGTGTACCCCAAACCTGCACATTGCTATCTCATAAATCTCTGCCGTAGGATTTGAGAGAAACTGGAACAGAGGCTGTTGGCTTTCAGGTTGACTTTCATTGTCAACAGCTGGCTATTTGTTGCAGCTGATAATTTTCAGAAAGCAAAGAGGGATCTTCTCCTCCAGGAGATCTCTTCTCAAGCTTTGCATTAGTGTATGTACATACACATAGTTTGAAAAGTATTACAAAAAAAATCCATGACAAAAGAAATGTCACATTTTGAGACTGAAGATGCACATAGAAGGCTGCATGGACAACTGCCATCCCTATTATATGAAACAGAAACATGAGATCAGATTTAAAACCGAACTAAGAGACCCAGATGGTGGAAATTTGGTCACTGCAGTAGAAAGTTGTGATTTCAAAATTCCCTTCTGTTAATAAGCACATATCACTTTCAGGACACTTCCTTTACCTTACTGCTATCCTTCAAGCCTGACTCACTACTCCTTTGCAGTGAAACGTGTCACTAACAGCCCAGATTTCTGAAACTTCATTTTCATTTCAGTACAAAGCGAAAGCTGAGTTTTTCCCCTCTTCCTCTCTTGGTGTAAACAGAGGTGGAACTCAAGAGCACCCCAGATATCCCCAGCAGTGATTGCAAACACTAGCTGTGCTGACACAACAAACTGCTCTTCAGGGACTGTGAGAAGGGAAAGACCTTGTCCTTTAGTCACATGCATGGGACTTCACTGGCTCCACACAGGGTTCAGAGCACTGAGACAGAAGTGGCTCTCAAGTTCTAAACACTGCTTAGACTGTATGGAGTGTGAGCAGTCATTCCTTTCCACAGGTACCTAACCCTGGTGAAGTAACTGCAGAGTGCTCTGGCTTTATGGATACTTTTAATTACCTAACTTGCTGTTTTGATCAGCCCAAATCCACACGTGGTTCCAATGCATCACTTTGATGGACTGAAAGTGTTATGCAACTCAGTGTGAGAGTTATTGAGGATGGAAAAAAGCATTGAATTCCTGCTTTCCTGAGTAAATTAACAACATATGAAGTTTTAAAAAATAAAATAAAAAATGTGTGTAAAGTAATTAACCTCTTTTCTCTGAAGTCAGTAATGGCAGTGGGTTATGGTGTAAGAGAAGAGGAAGAAACATACTGCTATTGTTGAAGTGCTACCATTAATTCAAAGTACAAACCTCACCTTAACCAGACAAAATCTGCATGTTTTTCTAATAAACAGAAGACACAAGGGGAAATTAATTTTCTGCATTTTAAAAATTGAGTACTGGGCTTGTAGTCAGGTTTGCCACTATGACCATTGGATTTGAGATTCCAAGTCACACTCTTCTCACTTAAATAAAATATACTTCTAAATATAGCCAAAGTTCTCCAGAAGCATTTACCTTCCTTTATCTGAGTTCATCATTAGAAAAATGTGGTTTTTGTACATTCCCACCATAAGATCATATCTGATTAACACCAGAACAAGGAAGCAATTGGCTTCAAGCACTTGAGGTTAGCCTTACCTTGAATAATTTTATTATCTAGCTTTAACAAAAAGAAAATAAAAAAACACCTAAATATATCCTTTTCTAATCTAAGATCAAGTTTAGCTTATTGAATCTATGTATCAAGAAAATCTATATATAAGTCACTGTCAAAAATATTTTATTGAAAGAAAGAGACACCCAGAAGACAAAGCAGCAGTTTTTAAGGCTACTATTAAGAAGCCAAAGCATTCAATTGATCTTCTCGGTGATGTTTCTATATTTGGATGGTTTTGTTTGTTTGTTCATTTGTTTGTGTTTTCTTTGAGACAAGTATTTTTTTACACACATACTGAAAGAATAAAAGTCTTTCCCTACCTAACTGTAACAGCCTCTCCCTGGGATGAGATTGAAGATCTTTATGTTTCTGGCACTTCACTGAATAAGCATCAAAGGTGTTTTATGGGATTCTTCCTTTTTCAGCATTTCTCTGCTCTGTGTCCAGTATGTAAAGATGGGGAAAAAGCAAAGAAGTAAAGCCAGTCTATATGCTCTGGAAAGGACCACACCAGCTAGCAAATACGAAAAACTATATTACTTGACCTCTCAGCACTTTGTAGAAGGGATTGTGAAACATTTTGTCCAAATTTGGCAATTTTTGAAAAGGCAATAAATAATGCTGTCTTGACACCTGAAGTTAATTTTTGCACCAAAACCTGGGGTCAGATCCTTAGTGAATAAACTTTTTAATGTGAACAATGAGTCATACCTGTTCCAAGCCAAAATAAAAAAACCCCAAACAAACAAACAAAAAATCCCACAATTGTTATCCATTATTATCCCAACAAATCCAGCTTAACACGGAAAGCTGGAATGCAAAATATCAGTGTCTATGAATAAAGTGGCTGATTTCAAACCCACCTATTATCGAGTCTGTCAACTCCCCCCAGTCTGACATTCATAAGTTGTCAGTGTGTCTTACAATTGCATTTGTGATAACTGTAAATTAACTTACTTTATAAAGCAAACCAGTTAAAAGGACAATTTCAGACACTAGGCTGGGCAAACCTTCAGATACGAAGAGTTAGACAGTCCTACCTGTTCAAGATGCAAGATTTATTTGGTGCACACTGAAAGATATATATATATATATCTGCTAAAAACCAGCATAACAACGGCAAGCAGGGTAGGATCTTTCTGGGATTTTAGTTTCATAAGTCACACTTGAACTGTGTGATTTAATTTCTCCTTTAATCTGACTTCTTCTTAAAATACATAAAAAGTTTCTCTCCCATATACAAATAGGAAAAAATAGCAACAGCTCTGATTTCTGAGTCAGTCATGCAGAGATGTGTCTCCTTAGAGGTGCAAAGCCCTTGGGTAAGGTTGCAGTCAGTGTTTGCCTGTTCAGAGGTGTGCTTCAGCCCCTCAGTGGGAAGTGGCCCCTGCAAAGGGCTTTTCTGAGGGAGTGCCTTTGAAAAGGGAAGTCTCTTGAATCAATTTCTCATTGTAGTCCTAAATCAGGACTTTCTCCTGGGCTGATCTGTTCTGCTTCTCAGCCCAAACGATGCCCAGGGTTTAACAAGCATTAAAATTAAGGTAAGTTTTGAAAAAAAAAAAAAAAGAATGTAAATTGTACTCCTCTTTTGACTCTTCAGCTACCAAGAAATTTAAGCTTTATTTGACCTATATTGCTTATTTAATCATTCAATGATCAATTTCTACATTTTCTACTATTAAATATGGGATTAGGCGTGGGGAGTGTTGAAAAGTATGACCTGACAACCTTAAATGAAGTCTAAGTTTTAGGTAGTCTTTATCAGGCAAACAGTACCAGTGATTCCCTTCATCTAAGACTGTGCATTAGAACAATGAATTAAAGATTTCATTGTTTAATGGTTGAATTTATTTTCCAAATTTGGCATAATATAATTTTCAGGATCACCTGAAATTGTCTTTTTTGACAATTTTACTATTTATTTTTCAAAGAAAATACATGTACATAAAAACTATTTCTTAAAAAGTTAGCTTTTGTGTTTAAGACGATGTAATAATCAGCCCCAGAAACTTTTCAAAAATAACTTTATGCAAACACATGTATAACGTGGATTTAAAATTAAATAGTTTCTTTTCCTGCCATTTGAACTAAAAGCTCTTAAGTTTTCTGAAACTTGTCTTGGCTATTTTCATTTTTCTTTCTCTGTCTACTTCCCAAATTCACCAGGTGGACTTTTCTACAAACAACCTCTGCAGCTGCAGTGGTGGATGGGCTGGCAGCTCCTGTCAGTTCTCTTCCCTTTTTCTTACTCCAACAACGAACTACTGTAAACCAGACATTGCTGGGCACCAACCAACAGGTATTAGCTGTAGTTGAAGCTCAGAAGTGAAAGAGGGGTGACAAATAAAAGAAAAATTAGTGGTAAAATATGTATAATATTTTTTATACATATATATTTTTTTAAAATCCCATTTTTGACAGGACAGTGCTTGGAAAGAATTTGGGTTTTTTGGGTGGTTGGTTTATTTTTTTTCCTTATTGTTATTTTTTAGATGATTTAGATTGTCGAAATAATTTCTATCCTACTAGACTAACTGGACTGTCTGCAAGTATATTTGGCTAGTATGCATTTTTTCAGAGACAAAAGAGCCAGAGAGTCTTATTAGAAAAAATTGTCAGGCCTTGAATTTTATTCTGCACATCAAATTTTTAGCACCATATGCTAACTCAAACCTCTTTGTAGCACAGGATGAGGAAGGCAAAGTCCTGTCTGCATATGTCTGAGAAGAAATGTTCTGTCTTTCAGCTCATCTATGCTGGCATAAATGAAAATATGTGTTCTTTGACAAGTTGTGAATCAAAAGCTTTTTATGTATGGACAGGTTTTGTTCCCTTCCGGTCACTTTGGGTGTAATTATGCTGCTGTGCTTTCACTTTACTGTTTTTTTTGTGGACTAATTAATTGTACATAAACATAAGAAATGCCCTGTGGGGTCAGCCCAGCTGTCCTTCTGCTGTTCTGCCTGCAGCAGTGAGAACTGGAGATGTCACTGAGAAACAATCCACAACTCTGGCCACCTCCTGCAGCCCGTTCCCTAAGCATTCCCCCAGCACCTACAGCTGCTGAATTAGGGATGTGAGCTTGTGCATCCATCTCTAACAGTTTTTGGTAGCTTTCCACGTGCCTGCTTTCCATGCATGTGCCTGGTCCTGTTTGCAGCCTCGGTGGGAGGAGGTGCACATTGCACCCTGAGTGCAGCAGTGCCTCTCAGTCCTGTGCAAAAGGTACTCCTAGGAGCAACTCACCCTGGGCAAGCAGCACTGCTCTCACCTGAAATGTCTTTCTGTGACTCAGGTTGGTTGGCTTTTTTCTAAGCTTTTTCAGACTCACTTTAAAAATCTTCCTTGTCTGCCCCTGTGTGTCCTCTCTCTCCAAATAAATGCATTTATATTGCCAAACAAATTATGTCCATTTTAGTTTCTAACGCCAAAAGCTGTTGCTCCTGTAAGATTTATTTTGTTCCTTTTCCTGTTCCACATCCCCTTTTGTCTTGTGTTTTCCAAAAAAATCATGTTAATATTAGCCACAAGTATTTTAACTGGCTTAGTGTTTTCCATCCTAATTTTTCCCTTTCTGCTAATTTAAATAAAGTACTTACATGTTCCTAGGATTGTTTTTGATTGCTCCATTCCATGGAGAGAGATGAGCCACTGCATGATGAATAGTAAACCATTAAAATTTCCTCGTTTTTATTTTATATTTTCCCTGACTTTTTCATCTTCCCAATACTGCTCTAGGAGCACAATTAATGGCACAGCTCACCCCTTTCCTGTCCAGATAATTAGAATTATCTTCTTACCTGGGCACACCAAGCAAGAAAATTTACTCTTTTTCTGGCTGGCCATGTGCATAGTGTGACTTGGACACTACAGCTGCTGCTGGTGCTACAGCTGAGATCACTCCAGAATGAACCAGATGGGGGAACCTCTGTCTTACAGCTTTTTGTTATGATTTTTTCACAGCACTGCATAAACAAGGGCAGCATTCCTTAAGTCTCATTTTCACTGCATTGTGATAAAATAGCATTATAAATTAATCTGTATATGTATGTAATTTTAAGTGTATGTGTATTTCTTTTCATCAGGAAACCTCACTGCAGATTTTTTTTGATGTGCTGAACATTCACACATTTTCCTCTACATGACCAATGCCACTTATTAACCAGGGTATTGTGAACCTTTTGATATGGCTGCAGGTGCTGATCCCTAGGTACAATATGCCTGAGAATTTAAAACTGAAAGCAATCAGAGCCAAGATAAATCAGTTAGTGAGTGAAAGTCTGTACATGGAGGCATATGAACAGAGAAGGTATCAAGTGTTGTTTTACATTAAAGCAACCTCTGAATGAGACCCTTCACAGAAATAGCAATGCTGTCTTGCTAAAACCAGCTTTGATCAATCTGAATCAGTTTGCTCACTGATTCTAAATTTAGCAAACACCTGGAATTCTCTTGCTGATACTTTTTCAAATGGCAGGATTCATCTCTTTTGATGGTTTATATCGTCCTAAACACTAGTCACAGTCTAGAAATGACAGTTCTCTACAGTCATGAGAGGCCAGATAACACATACAAGTAGAGCTACTGGGCTTAAATCTAGTCATGGTTATGTCAGGTGTGCCCTGCCTAAATGTTTTCAGTGTCATTAGTGTCATATCTGTGGTGTTGGATTGCAATCAAAGCTGTCACTCAAAACAAGTTCTCTCTAGCCCTGGCACCCAGTTAAAGACTGGGCTTGAACACAAACATCCTGGGAACAGCAGGCACCAGTCAACAAGACCTGTCAAACATATGCCATTTCATATTTACTTTCTGTACTTGAGATACCTTTTAAGCATCTAGGTGACCCTTTCCTAATATTTCACAGATGCAAAATGAAAACGTCATGAAAACGTTCTAACTACTTTTTCAACCAAACTTGGAAGTCTCAGTTTCCTCAGACCTAAACGTGGCCTAAAACATTTGCTATGACATGTGTTACAGTCACTCCTGTTCTGCTGGTATTAAGCTTTTTCCAATGTAAGACACTGTTTTCCACAATCCTGGCAAGTGGACAAGAGGACATAAAGGGTAAGTAGAGATTTAACAGTTCATACTATGCTAACCATCCCAGATGTCTGATCTGAATTTGTCAAGGCACTTTCTACAGCCCATAGAGAGAAACAGAGACCTGCAGTAGGAGAGATGTCCAAGACAGGCAAAAGTGAATAAATTAATTTTGAGATCATGCTGCAAAGAGCAGCATGATTCCCACTGCTGAAAGTCATATTCAGCAAAGCTCAGAAATTCCTGCTCCATGCAAGAACAGAGGTTGTGGTAGAGCTACTGGGCGTGCAAGCCTTGCTGAGAGACAATTCCTTAGTGTGCACAGTGGAGGATCCTCTCTCTATGTAATATCATTGTAATTGCAGATGCACTTAGGCTACATAATGTTCTGTGGGCCACCAAGAATGATTCAAGAGTTATTTTGTCCTGGAACAATAACCTGACAAAAGAAGAAACCAAGAAATACACTGTGAAGTATATTTTGATTTATAAGTTCTTCAATACCACTAAGGAAAGGAAAGTAAGTTCTTCAGAGGTTGCACATAATGTAAAGTAAAATAATATATTGTATTATTCAGTAGATGAGTTTGCATAATTTCCCTTTCAATACTTAGAACTGTCTACCTTCATGGAATTTCTTCTTCCTCTTCTTAGGAAAGACTGCAGGAGAAGGAAAAGATAATACATCTTAAATTAAACTCTGGTTTTAATGCTAAAGTTAAGACACAACTTTTTGCAAAAGAAACAGAAGACATAATTAAGGAGAGTGACTGGACAGAATTTACTTACAAGGCATCTCCAGGTCAGCTATTTCTTACTTCTTGTTAGGACATCGAAGCATTTATGATAATGTCCTGTCTTACTTGGAGAATTTCTTAAATCTCATTATTACCTTCTGCTACTTTTTTTTTGTACAGATATATTAAGAATGGTTGAAAATACCTTGAGATATTGCAGAATTATTTCCTTTATTAGATGTGTTCAGATTGAGAAACTCCAGCTCTGCTGAACAAGATGTCAGTGTGACCCAAACACTCTTTTAATTTTCCCTAGCAACCCATGTCTCATGAAGATTGCCTTCTGTATCACATGATTTCAGCAATTCTTAAAAGATCAGAGATTTTAATTTATTTTTAAGTGGGTTAGTAAGGCTTTGCTGTCAGTAACAGGTGTACTTTAGTTTTCACTAAAAAGCAAAAAGACCTATTTTTTCTCACATAGTACTTTTTCATGCTTCTAGAAATGAGCCAGTATAAAGGGTTTGTAAAGGCAACCATCATATTGTTATTAGGAAATCAATGTAAAATAAACACAACTCTTTTTTTTACCATTTCTTTGTTGCAGTCTACATTCAGAATATTTCGTGCATCATATATAACATTTCTTTTTTCAATTGCACCTGGCACATCAAAGCAGAAGCTCCTGAAGATATCCAGATCTTTGCCTCATACAGGTAATGATGTTTAGCAAAGTAAGTATGAAACCATGATTTTGGACCTAAGGCTTTGATTTAAAAAACTTATATTTCCTTCTCACAGACATGTAGGAAAGGTTTTTGCATGCCAGCAATATATAAAAAATGCAAAGAAGAAAAATATTGGATGCTATATGAAAGAAGTACATTTCCAACCATCAAGGAAAATTAATTTAAATATAACTGTGAGAAATTTGAGAAACAGTTTAAGAGGACTGTCTTATTACACAGCTTTTATACCTCAGACAATAGGTAAGTATTGTTTATGGTTGTATATTATGAAAAGTTTATTTGTTGCTTCATGGAAAGCAAAAAAGCAAATAGGTGTGACAAAGTCATAATATTAATTCTAACTAGGCATTGATCTCAGTGTGAATGTTACACAAAGATTAAACAAAATTGTTTAGACCTGAAAGTTTATTTTTTTTTGTCTGATTTAATAACATTGTTTATCTATAATTTTAATTAAAAGATAAGATAGGCTAATGTGAGAAAACAATATTTTAAAGTATTTTACCCTTGTATCTCAATTTTTTTTCTTTTCTATCCTTTTTTTATAGTGCTGAGCAAGTGTGATTAAGAAAAAGAGCATAAATAGTCACAAGTCTCACTTATAACCTGAATTTAAGAATATGAATGTTCTCAAACATTAGAAGCATTTTTATTTATTTTTTAAGTTAAAAATATCTTGACAGTTATTTTTAATTATCAACAGTTTAATGATCATATAAAATTACTTTTCCTAACTTCTGTGGGAAGTTTGAATTAATCTCATGGGTAAGAAATTCACCTGAAATTTAGCAAAGGTTGCAGATTCAAATGCCTTTTAAGTCTTTAACATGTTGATCATCTTCCAGACCTGTAACCTGGGAATCACTCATAGCTCAAGGGATAGCAATAATATAATTCAAAACTCAAAATATTTATTCTGAGTTTGATCTCATCTAACCTTTTCTAAGACATTAGAATTGTTTGCTTTACCTAAAATTTGCCATGCACTTATGCCTCTGCTGGGAGGGCTTTTTCAGAAAACTCCAGCTGGAGTTCTTCCTTTCATAGAAATGCAGCAGCAGCTGAGCAGGACCGAGGGTGCCTGAGTACTGAGCACACTAACACTTGCCATGCTAAAAAACAACTCTAGACTTGCTTATGTGAATCCAAGGCTGAAATCCTGGGGACCAAAATGTCCCTTGCTTCCAGTACTGTACTTCCTCCATAGCAAGTGCTTGCTTGCTCCTCTACAAGAGAAAGAGGAGAGAGAAAGAGAGATATTTCTTAAGTATCTGCAGAAATCTTCATGTATTGAATCAGACAAATTCTCTGGGTAACAGGTTGTTCTGAGAAATTGTGGATGCCCCATCCCTGTGAATGTTCAAGGACAGGTTCAATGGAGATTTGAGCAACCTGGTCTAGTGGGAGGTGGCCCTGCCCATGGCAGGGGATTTGGAACTAGGTGGTCCTTAAGGTCCCTTACAACTCAAACCCCCCTAAGATTCTGTGAAGACTTCCTAAGTGCCCCTTCTGTAACCCCTGTGGGAGAGATGAAATTCCATTTTTTTAAAGTAATAATACCAGGACTGAGGGTAGACAAAACACATGACATGGAGCCAGTAGCAGACTCAAGGTCTCCCCAACACCAACACAGAGTGGGCCTTCTTCTCCTTCCTGCTCTTCCTGCCTTTCCTAGAAAGATATGTGAGAAACCCCAACTACGTCCCTTTATTTTGAGACACCGAACAGCAACTTCAAAGAAAATGTGTCACTCACTAGAACATCTCCTTTGGGTGTGGCAAACTCCTGAACACTCAGCTGTGTATTTTAAGGACTAATGTACTTTCATTTGTTTTACATCAGTTTAAATACGAGAAAGAGCATGAGCTACAGAAGGTCTGTCTGTGCTCTTTATTTTTCAGAGAAGCTGAACCCGCCAATCAACGTCTCAGTTTCCCTTGAAAGCAGAAGTATTACAATTCACTGGAAACCTCCACCTACTATTGGTTCTGCAAGGAAAAAGTGTTTTTTGTACCAAGTGAAAATAACAGATCATAAGGTAATCAGTTTCCCTGGTAGAACACTTTATCTGTACAACATAATTTCCATAAAAACAAGGAATCCCTCAAATTTAACAGATTTTAATCTCAAAAAAAAAAAAAAAAAACAACTTTAAAGAAATTCTATTGTGTTTAATGAATAATCCAACTTGTCTTTCTGGTAAAAATGGAAAATCAATAAATTTTATGAAATCTTTCCCAATCAGGCTTCCATTGAAGTGAATTGGAATTTTTATCTTCTATATTAAATTAGAATTGTACATTATTATCACAAAGGCCATATTGACTTTTTTGTTATAGAAAAAGAAGTATTGTCTGAAAGCTAGGAAAGGTTGTCAAGTACCATGGGAAAACAGATTAGAATTTGAAATATTGGTTAAGTCTGAAATCAACAAGGTGAAACTCAGTAATAAGAAAAACCCTATGATTAGGAAATACAGGTCAAATATGTCAACACAAAATAAGGAATTAAAATGTAGGAGTCAACACAGAAGAAAGAAGGTCTGTGGATTGCGTTGAACCACAAACTGAGTCAATCATTCTGTGTTTTTAGGGAAAGGTCAAATGCTATTCAAGTACATATGACCAGCATGTCACATGTAAGATGCAGGTTGTGACTAATTTGCCCATCTAGATGTTGAGTTTCCCCTGAAGTTCCATGTTGTGCTTTGGGCACCACAAAATTTTAATAGACACCAGAACTGGAAAAGTCTTAAAGGGAAGAGAAAGAAACAACATGGTGCAACAGGGTCAAATCCACACCATGTCAGTCAGTATGAGGAGAACAGATCATGCTTTCCTAACACCAAGGAAACAAAGATTCCATGCTTCTCCATGTGTGAGATTCACACTTTCTACTTCTTTGCAGCCTTCTAACATCACTTTTAATTTCTACAAGCAAGAGTTTTCTCTCTTTTTTTATCTCTTAATTTTTTAACATTGTTTATTTCTAGAAGTTTTCTTCAGTATTTAAAAGTGATTAGGGATGATTTAGAGATCTGTTTGCTTTAAACTCCATAACTCCATGTTTGGGCTTGATCTTTTGAAGTGATGTGCTTTTTTTCACAGGCACAATTAAAAATGTTTCAGGATAGTCAGAAAAACAGTGGACATCCTTCAGCTGAAAAATGCAAGATTTTATTCTACCAGAGAAGCATGTGTGGCACACTATCCCCACCAAAACCTTGAAACTTGCAGTTCCATAGTTACTGTGTTCATCCTAGATGTGGTGTGATATAAAATGAAAGGGGAATCAGTGTTTTCAAATTCCAAATGTCCTGCCATAAATGAAACCTCCTTCCATCTTATCAGTTCCAGTCTCTTCATGTTCAGTTCTGAGTTTTAGCATACATCAGATGAGAGTCAAAATGTATCTGGACATAAGAACTTGTTCTGAAAATCTCTTCCTACTAGTTAGAGACGTAAATAGTAGTATTTGGATCCCTAGTTAATATCTGTTTGACATGCAATGCAAAATATTTTAAAATAATCCCCTAAACCTCTTTTGATAGATTGAAAATGTCACTGCAGAGATCTATAAGTATCCATTTCATAAGCCAGCAAAAAAATGTGCAGCACAAGTGAGGGTAAAGAAAGAGATTTGCATAGCAAACAAGATGTGGAGTGAATGGAGTGAACCTGTATTTATTAATGATGGTAAGTTATGTACTTACTACTCATAACTGCTATCATGGGATATGTTATTATCATTCAATATATTTATTTCATGATTGCCTTTCTTCTTCTCCAGGCTGTTCTTGGGTCATGTGTGCCTAGGGGTCCATGGCACACACCAGGCTCACACAGCTCTGCTGTAGGGAAGGAGAGTCCTCAGTCTGAGCTCTGCTTCCCTGGTCTTTACAGAACTGTTGTCCTGAGTTAAGTTACACCTGACTCTTGACAGCCTTTGGGAAATAATAATGGTCAGCAGCTGACAAGGTCCTAACACCACCATCCCTCCACCCTGTTGCCTCTCCCTGCAAAGAACAGCCCACACATCTCCAAAAACACTTTCAAAAGAAGTTACTAAGCCAAGAAATCCACTAAAGTCATAGCATTCATCAAACCACATAGTCTTTAAGTACTAAGTCCAAAATGTCCTTTATTACGCTGGTAGAATAATTTCTTGTCTGACAGATAGGAAATGGTTTAGCTCTCATTTAAATATGTGTGCTCTGGCCCCAGCAGCTCACTTGAGCACAAAGTAAACAAGAGCCTCGCAATACTTTTCCTTTAACCTCTATGAAGAAAACACCTAACACTGGTCTGCTTACAAGGGAAACTTGCTTTCCATGATGGGAAAAATGCCTCCACATGCAGAAGCTTCCTGCCATCAGGCTAGGCAGAAGGGAAGTAGTACAATGGTGTGATGCTGTATTTATAGAGAGAAACTTGTGTGTTGGCATGCAAAAAAAGTACAATACTATGGATAGTAAAACAAAACAAGGTATGATAAATATCATTATTTAATACAACAGACTCTATTTTGGAATAAGTCCTTTTGATCTTTGAGCTTCAAATACATATTTATCTGATGACAGGAAATGCCAGACAAGACATTATTATTTTTGAAGTGGATTGAATGTAAATTCAGTTACAGAGTTTGCTGGATACTGGCTGCCTACTCTATCAGATGCCTCATTGTATCCCACTGGTCTACTGAAACCCTTTTTGGCCAAAATTCATTCTTTTAAATTCAAAAGCATTCCCACTTGGGAAATATCTGGAGGGAGAAGATAATTTCCCTTCATGTTCATTGTGGTGAAGGAGATAACTTTTCAGGCCATAAGAGTCTTGAATTCCTCTTTAGTCTTTGAATTCCCCTTTCTTCTCACTAAAGACAGAGTCTAGGACCACTGCATGGCTTAGGAGGGGTCTTCCTGGCATCAGGCCAGAATCATCTGATGTGTAGATAGGGGAAATCAGAAGAAATCCTCTGGGTGGAGGCATGTAGGTTTATCTGCTCCCTGCCAGACTTTCACCAGAAGAAAGAAATGGAGTTGAATTACCCATTCTGGTTCCAGCCTACCAAACCTTGCTCTCAGCATCTGACAGTCTCCTTTAGCTGTTTCCAACACTGCTGCTTTCCCAGCTTCCTTTACAGCTGTTGCTGAGGTTCAGTAATCACAGCATGTTTCCTCCACTTCAGAAAAGTTTATGATGGACATGACCACGTGGCACATTAGCTGTAATATCTGCATGTGCTCAGTGCAGCATGATGATTTACCCTGGAGCTTACTGCATATGTGGTGCAGCAATTCCACTGCTTCCAACTCAGGAAGGAGCAGTGGTTCTTATAAAATGAATCTATGGAGATATTCCATTGGAGGGTCAGGTGCTCAGCCAAATGTCTTTACATACCTCCTTCAATGCTGAGATAAATTTTTCTGTCCATTTTACTCTGTATTCTGTGGAAATTATTCTATCTGCTTCTAATTGGGAACATGTATAAATGAACATTATGCAAGTAACCCGAAAAGAAAAACAACCTTTCAATATTTTGTTTTGAAATGTGCCAATTTTTCTGGTGTTACAGGATCTCTTTTTACTGAAAGTCTTGAAGAAGCATAGCATGACCTGCTTTCTGTTTGCTTCTCCATGACATTTTACTGTTTCATCTAGGAAATGTGCAACATTTCTTTAAGAATGCATTTTAAAACGGCATTTTAGCCTTCATTTAAAAAAAAGCTGAAACATCAAAATGAAATAACATAATTCAAAACATAACTAAAATATTTGTTCTGAAATGTTCCTTTGACATGAAAAGAATTTGCTAATTTTCTCATGAGGAAAACATTAATTCTCCTTTGGAATTAGCATATGCCCTCGAAAAAAACCCTCACAATTCAACCTGAACTGAGCTGTTTACTATAGAAACTTTCTGCTAAAAAAAGAAATGTTTAATCAGCTTTATTCATATGTAGAAACTTGAAATAATTGGTCTAATTTTTAGAGCTGATGAGCATTCATAGATCACTTTGAAGTTTGTAGTAGTTCAGACGTGTTCTGCATTTTTGCAAACCAAGCCACTTGTTTTGATTTCAAAGTTCTTTTATTTCTGTCAAACTTAAAGCATTTGCATATGAAAAAAAAACCAAAAAAAACCCACCATGAAATGGTCCATGCAAAAGAATATATGTGCTTCTTTTGCTTGCTGCTTTCCACAATGCAAGAAGTAAGAAAGCAGGAGAAGCAAAGCTCCTTGTGGCTCAGCTGATGATAGGAACAAGACTTCCTCTTCTCCTGTGTGTGTGCATGATACAGGGTTAGCAGAATGATGCAGAGCAATTACCACAAACCAAAAAAATTCTACTACACAGTCCAGGGATTGTTCAGAATAAGTTTTCTGAGCCCTCCTCTCATAAGGCAAGAAGAAAATAACTTCCTTTTCATCTTAAAATGAATAAAGAGTAGTTTTGTACTTTAAAGAAGATAAGTCACATTCTTACAAGTTCTGCCCACAAGTTTCTGAGTTTTTCCTTGGTTTCATATGAAATTTGTGGAAATATATGGGTTCAAATTCAGAACTTTTGTTCCATTCTTTTATACTTTGATTTTTAATTTAGATTGATCCTAAAACCACTGTTTAACTGGCCTCAGACTGTAAACATTTTAAGAGCTGTCCTTGCCTGGTTTTCTTCAAAGTACTTAGTTAAAACCAGTCCAAACTAGTTGTGGTTCTAAAGTTAGATATTAAACAAGAAATAAAATTTCCCAGAAAAACATTTCTGAGTCAACCAAATATGTTGCTATTTTGGTATTTTGGGTATTTTGGAGGAAGAAATGCAAGGTACAGAGCAGTAGTATTTGTTGAACAGTACAAATACATATTGATGCCATTTCTTTAGGACTATGCCAAGCAGGTTTACAAAGGTAAGTATACTAGAAACCAAATGCTGCTTCTTGAATCAAAAAGAATATTTTGCTTGACAAAATGCTTTTAGTTTCATTTTGCATTAAATCAGTTACAGCTGTGAAGTGGTGAGGAGGCAGAAGCAGGGGGCTCACGGTGTGTGGAGATGGGAGGTGGCAGCAGTAGGAACTCAGGAGCAGCAGCAGAAGTGCCCATGGCAGATGGACAGAGGGTTTGATATCCAGAGGAATCAAGGCTGTGTGGAAACATCCAGTGCCAGTACAGGCCATGCCCAGGATATGAGAGCAGAATTCCAGGATAAAGGAGAGAATGGAATGAAGCAAGAGGAAGTGCTGGATAAAGACAGCAGCAAGGCTGAGGGATAAAAGGAGGAAGGGGAGGAAGGAACAGTGCTGAAGTCAGAAGCCCTTTCCCCCTAAAAAATCTCAAGGAAATGTTCCTTTAAATCTGTGACAGTTCAGCAATAGAGCAATATTTGAGTCCATATGTAATTCATCAATTTATTAAATACCCTTGCGTCTCCCATATAACCAACATTACCTTCCCCTCTTTTTTTTCTTCTTTTTTTAAAGAAAAGACCGTGGATATCCTGCTGCTAAGCCTCGCATTGTTTTGTCCTCTGGTTTTCCTTGGAGGTTTGCTGATACATGCATCTAGAAGGTAGTGTACCTTTCTGGATGAATGTATAAATTTCTGGTGGAAGAGGGGTCAGGATAAGAGTAAACCATACATTGGATAAAAGTCAAACAAAAATTTTCTCAGATAAATTTTGTTTACAAGAAACAGTTAATTGTGCTTTTCCAACTATTGTTCTAACAAAGTAGTGCTTGATGTTATGACCTAGTGTAAGACACTGACACTTATAATTCTTCTCTCTCAGCTCCTACCACAGTCCCCTGCAGATTCAGTCTCACACCTTACTCTCTGATGTATTTCTGCCACTATAAATGGCATTTTTTAATCTTACTCTGACAGCTGCCTCTCTGTCCTCAGTGTGACTTTACCCCATGCTTTCAAGGTTCTGCATTCAAGGCCTCCTATATTAATCAGGCCAGAGATAAACTGCATGTCTTGCTGTCCAATTTCATTTCATAATCCATGGGTGTTATGAAAGCATTCTTTCACTCTAAGCTGGAGAGTTTCTAAGAAATAAAAAAGGGAAGTCAGTCTGATGGAATGAATTTCCTTTGCTGTACTATTAATACCACTAGTGGAGCAAAGTGATGGTAGTGGCCCTACACCCACCATCAGTTAATGCTGCTAACCTTCTCTGTGCCACTGCTTTTCTGCCTGGAAACACAGCTTTCCTATTGACAGCTGCCTATGGCAGCAAAGGCTTTCTTGAACTGAGAAATAAACTTGCCCAGGGTAGGATGGTGATTCAAGATACTTTAATATTTGGAAGGTGCAGTATGTAAGTGGAGCCTCTATTAAAATTAAACTTACCATTTAATGAATGACTAATCATTATTCCTGATTTGTATAAAAGAAGTTATCAATTTTAAATTATGGAAAGAATACATAGGAATAATTTTTTAAGCTACAGACACAGTAGCATGCCACAAGTTCTCACTTGGCTTGGAAATTATATCTGTGTAGAAATCATAGGGCTTTTTTAATATCCATCCAGTCCTTTTAAAACTCTTGTAGGTTAGAAACCATTCAGGCTAAAGAAGAGCTAGGGAAAATGTTGAAAAAAGTGTCTACAGTGAAAAAAAAAAGAGAAAAAAGTTTAAATGGCTTTAGAAATAGCAGATGCCTGTCTTGGAACTGGAATATGTATTACAAAGCATTAGTGTCTGATCTGTTCCTGCAGACAAGAATAATGGCGTGCCTGTATCGCTGTCTTGCAGGTGTAGATGCCTGGAAGTTTTAACCACGCCTGTTCCACATCCTTCAGATAACATCAAAACGTGGTTAGCAGATGAGACTCACTGCCAGGTAGGGTGGCTGTCTTCTTTCTCTCACCACATTGACACGCATGGTATTACCTGCAATCGGGTGGTGCAACGCTGCATTTGGAGCAGCACGCAATTAAAAAAAGAAAAAAAGGGAAAAAGGTGTGTACAGCATTTGTAGTGAAGTCAGAAGAGAGCAGAAAACTTGTGGAGGTTGCAGGACAATGATGTCAGTAGACAGGATGGGGAAAATCCTCAAGGGACTAGAATGTCTAGTGTGCTTCAAGGTGTTTCAGCATATCCGCACTCAGTGGGGCAATATTTGAAGGAGTGATCACCCTGAGTCCCTGAAGAGCAGTCAGTTATGGGATGTTATACATGTAAGTGTGTAGGCCAGTAGTCAAGGGGAATTTTTTGTGGTGATCTGCAGGTCATTGGCTATGCAGTAGTAAATGTGCACATTCTTGTAGCAGGGAGGAGAAGGGTGCACAATGCATGCAAAATAATCTGCCTCAGCTGTGCCCCTGCCTCAGGACAAAGCCACACACAGAGGTGTTCACTTTGGAACAGCTGATGCACTATAAATTCAGATGCTAGCTTATCTCATGCCAGATTACAAGTCTTTGTCAACTTGGCAAAACAAAGACTAAATATTTACAATATTTTGTGACTGTCATTAATGGAGCTCCTTGCCTTGCACATTCAGTGCTTCTTATTGCTATAATTGTCTCAGTTGCAGGGAAAAATGTGCTAGTCAGGCAGTAGTTTAGATCTGTGTAACTCCAGAAAAGCCACACAGTGATCTGGCTACTAGAAGGCACAGTAAGATTGCTTCTTACATGGTTCTACAACACATGATGTGTACCCCAATTATGCTTTTTTTGGTGGAAAACACCACTGAAATAGAAAACTGTAATGAGGATTTTCTTTGCTCTGTGTGCTCAAAATATTTGTTCAGAGCCTCTGCAGGATTTCTATTAATTTTACTCAATCCTGCCATATTATGGTACTTATGTAATATTATGTACCTGTTATGGTACACTGCAATATCAAAATATCTTCTAATAGCACATTCAGCAATTTAACTAGCATTTCCACTGTGTTCCCTTATGCTGTTTTCTTTCCAAAGAGAAAGATGTATGCCTTCCAATATTGTGTTTTGGGGTTTTTAAAAATAATATATCTACATGATTGCAAACTCTGACAGAAACCACAGATCATCTCAATCCAGGAATCATAATTTGAGTTGTGAGGCAAGAGGAATGGGTTGTTTTGTTTAATTTTATCTTTTCAAAGCAAATTTATGGGGGAAATGATGTGCATATTCTATATAATCAAATGACAAATTAAAAGTATGAAGTGTTTTGAACTTGCACCTGGAGTTCATTCCACAGGCCTTAGGCTGGGTCCCAGAGCAGACTGTGCTCCTCTTCTTCACTACACTCATCTCCTCAAGAGCTCCAGAACTGGCCTGAAGCCAAGTCTCTTATTTCCAAGATTCAGAAAAATTTCTATGACACTTCTGGTCAAAATAATTTGACCAAATTTGATGCTAAAGGTGCCATATTGACCCTGAGCTCAGCTGGTTAAAGAGTATATTTATCACCTCTTCTATGCAGAAGTCCTTCTCACCCATTTTTACCAGTAATTCTGAGCAAATGAACTGATAATACCCATTGTGGCTAGGGATATGGGCTGGCAGAATACAGAATAATCAGCATCACCTTTATGTTTTCTATCTCCCTTCACTTTAGAACTGTGTAAGCTGCCATGTAGGGGTCTTTGTATTCAATATATAATCACCACAAAAACTATACTTAATGTTACTGACAGAGAAGGAAGCAAATTCTGTCCCCAAACTATTACAAATAATGAATAAACCTTTGACAGAAGACTTCAGCATAGCTGGGTAGTTACTGTCTACATGACAGCTACAAATTACTGAGATGACACTGTGATCTTTTGATTCAAGTGATTGTTGATGGCATAATGGTCATATCAGCCTGGAGAGTGCCAAGGCTCAGAACAACTAAGCAAATTTTCTTTCTGTCAGCAATCTTGTAGATTGAGCGAGTAATTAATATAATCTTTGTATTTCAGTTGCAACAAAGTAATCTGTACTAATCCCAGATATATGCCAAATAAATTGAGTGCTTGTAAGAATATACAGAATTTTTAATACCAATGGATGCAGATTTTGTGCATAATGTGATTTTTATCCAACAGCAACATATGTCAATGCAAATGGAGATGCACTCAGAGGTTACTCTGGGAACACCAGAAGAGAACAGAGATGAGAACATTCAGCTACAGAAATGTTTGAAGGAATTTGTATTAGAAGACCTATAGAGATGATATGCCTTTTTTATCTGCATGCAAGTGTACCTTTCCATGAGGTAGACAATATTCTAACGGATCGAAGAACAGCTGATGTGGGAGTTTGTCTGAGCCCAATAACTTGAAGTACTTTGTGCTCTGACAACATGCAACTCTTAAAATTAGCTTTGAATCACAAACACAAAGCAGTATCTTGCAGTTTGTCTCTAAAAAAACTGATCTTCAGCTCAGTAAAATTAGAGCATCTCAGAAAATATGAGCCAATATTGAGGTCCACTTGGGTTAAAATTAAATTAGAGTTAGTGTTTCATAATGCTACAATAGCTTCCAAGTTTTGTCTGATAGATCAAGACCTTTTGAAGATTAGCTGTTCATACAAATCTCATACTAACTATTCAACATCTGATTGAAGTGGTCACGAGAAATGGTGGAAGCAGTAAATGTTTCTGGAAACAGCAAGAGAATCACAAGTGTTCTCTAAAACTCAAAATAATACCCTTCCTGAGTCACTGTGTTGTGTAAACACACCTCAACCAGAAAGAAGAGATATGTGTGAAGACAAGGTCTTTTATTGTTGTGGACTTTGCAGTTGGTAAAATAAGTAAAATGAGAAAACTTTAGATGAGGTAAAGGAAACAAAGTTTTCTGCTGTATCGTGATTTTTAAAGTAAGTTTTACTCAGAGAAGTTATAATTTCAGAACTGACCAATTTTTTCTATTTATTTTCCTTGTCCTTTTAAAGAATCTTTCCTACTGATTCCATGAGGTGATGAGCTATTCTAGGCCATTTTCAGGTACACAATCAGGGCAGATTATTCTTAGTTGGGACAGTGTTTATTTGACTAGAAGAGAATGAATTGATTTTGCAAGGAAGACATTTGTTTTTTTGAAGGTGGGAAATACAAATCAACGATGGGCATAATTTTCTGGAAGGTTTGGAAGATACCTAAAAATTACTTGCTTCCATTACTGGTAGTATTTTTCCATGTCAGAATAATATTGATTAGAAGAAATAACAATATAAAAATTTTGTTTGTGCTTTTGAAATATAAAGTTTCTAAGATACACTTTGGTGCTGAGTCTTGATTCACATAAATGTGCTTTTTGTTTTGTTGAAAAGTCTACAATGGAGAAGATTGCACTATTTCTCATTTGCTATTAAGAATGGCTGGTGACAAGTGGAAAGCTCAATTTAGAAATGTCTGAACAACAAAAGGACTATAAATGACTTTGCTGTAAGATCAGGTTAATGACCTCAAAAGAACCATCAGCTTTAGTAGATAACATTACATTTCCTCTTCATTGTACTTTTCACAGAAGGTAAGGGTGGCCTTACCTTTGAACATCAGTGCTCTGCCCTCCATACCCGTCAGTCTGCTGCTCACACAAATCTTCAGGCAGAAGGTAAATTGTAGCTATCAGGTACTGAGTCAAGTTTCAGTGAGACAAATCTTGTAATATCTCCTCTGTCTTGAGTGCTCAGTTAACATAGTAAATTTTCTTTTGAATGATCAGACACCATCTCTGTGGGTAGACAGTACAAGTTAACCCATCGTTCAATATTACAACATTTTCTCAAGAAGAGGGGAAAGAATTCATTCTTTCTGACAAGAATCATTAGAAGAGGCATTTAGAATGTGTCATGAACTTATAGATTCCTTTTTTGGTGAGGATATAGAATGGATAAAATGAAAATATCACAATGTAAGTGAGGTAAAAGGGGTAGAGGAGAACTACACAGGCCACTCACATCTGGAACACAGACTTCATAGAGTGAAATCAGGCCACAGTGAATATTATACTGTTCCTTAATATATATATATATTTTATACATATATTTTATATAGTTTTGGCTTGCAGTGCTTGAAGTCCTAAAGCAGTGCCAGTATTTGAAATAAGGCAGAGAACATACAGATTAAAGGAATTTTATTATTTTACTATTTTATCTGAAAATAGAAGAATTAAATAGAGTTCTTTCAGATCAAAATTGCTTTTTTTACAAGAGGCCTTGGTCAATACACAGAGCTTGCCTGCATGAACATGACAGCCTCCAGAGACACATGGCAGCCTCCAGAGACACATCACATAAAACATTATGATGGTATCAGTTGTATTGAAAATTAATCCTAAAGTGCAAATTTGATAAAACAAATATCCAGTATCTGGAACCTTCCAAGAAATATTTGACCAGCATATTCCCAAATGGTGTAACTTTTCCTTAAAATAAAATATTATTCTAAACCTATCCAACACCTCTTTTCCAATAGTGGTTTAATCTGCAATATATAAATAAAGAAGGGTAATGATCTGAGAGCAAAATTACGCCACGCTCAGTATGGCATTAAACACCTCAGCCTATACAAAATACTCAGCAGGTTTGCTGATGACTCTAAGAGCAGCGGTATGGCTGACATGTCTGAGGGACAGGATGACATCCAGAAGGACTTGGTCAGGCTCCAGCACCTGGCCCATGGGAATGTCATGAGGCTTCAGAAGGCCAACTACAGTGTGCTACACCTGGGCCAGGGCAATCTCCAGTATCAACACAGGCTGGGGAATGGACAGACAGAGAGCAGCCCTGCTGAGAAGGGCTTGGGGGTGCTGGTGGATGATAGCCTGGACATGATCCATCAATCTGCATTCACAGCCCAGAAAGCCAAACGTGTCCTGAGCTGCATCCAAACCAGCACGGACAGCAGGACAAGGGATGTGATTTTCCCCCTCTACTCCAACCTGTGAGACCCTACCTGGATCTGAAGTCCCCAGCACCGAAAACACACGGACCTGTTGGACCATGCCCAGAGGAGAGCCACCAAAATGATCAGGAAGCTGAAGAAACTTTCCTAAGAAGACAAGCTGAGAGGGTTTGAGTTGTTCAGCCTGGAGAAGAGATGATTTCAGGGAGACCTTATAGCACTTTACAGTACCTAAAGGGGGCTGACCAGAGAGCTGAGGAGGGACTTTTTACACGAGCATGTAGTGTTACAGCAGGGGGAGGAATGCAGGTAGATTTAGATTAGCAATTAGGAGTAAATTCTTTACTGTGAGCATGGTGGGGCAGTGGAACAGGTTGCCCAGAGAGGTTGTGGATGCCTCACCCCTTGTGGTGTTCAAGTCCAGGTGGGATGGGGCTTTGAGCAACCTGGTCTAGTGGAATGTGTCCTCGTCCATGGTGGGGGGGTTGGAAGTAGATGATCTTTCAGGGTCCCTTCCAATCCAAATCATTCTATGATTCTCTGAAAATCCTACTCAGATTGTCTTGCTTTCTCCTGTCAATGAAACTCTTGCTTCATTGTGGATGAAGCTCTTGCTTTAAGTCAATGACACTTCTGTGTGTAAGATTTCACCTTCTGGTACTGAAGTGGGACCTGAGGAGGCATTGGGCAGTGCACTGCACATAGATTGCTCTTCATCTCCACTTATGCATGCACAGAGTCAAAATCCCTTTGCTGAGCTCATAAAACCCAGTGTCATGGCTGTCTGGTTTTATGCTTTCAACCCCAAGTATCCACTTCAGTCAAGTATATATAGCACACAGGAACTCAGGGCTAGGAGCATTATTTAGTGTTTGTGTTCCTTCCTGAACATCAGTGACTATGTAGATATCAGACATACCTTACTGAAGCTTCTGAAGGAAAAATAGCCCCTTCTCCTTGCCTTTAAAGGAGAAAAGTTTCAAGAGGATGGTGGGAGTTGCTTTAATGCACTGAGAGAATTAAAGAAATATACCTTCTGCTCTGACTTGAAGACCTGTCCTTTATTAGGGACAAGATACACTACAAGATACAAGAT
Organism: Dicaeum eximium; assembly: GCA_013396995.1. Classification (NCBI taxonomy): domain Eukaryota; kingdom Metazoa; phylum Chordata; class Aves; order Passeriformes; family Dicaeidae; genus Dicaeum; species Dicaeum eximium. The sequence goes on from VWZP01009271.1 coordinate 346,916, forward strand.
TCTAATTTTTGCTTGCTCAGGTTTGGGTATCTAAACAAACAGAACGAGCCATGGCCCTGGGATATTGAGAGAAGATCTCCATCAATCTCAGTTTAGAACAGGTGTCCAAGACAGGAAGACCACCTTTTTCTTATTAGGCACTAGATAATCAAACTCAGAGTACATGCCCACATTTTTCTCCACATTGACCTAGTTATTCTGCCTTTCTCTGCCCTAGGGAAAGGAGATATTTTGGCCAAAGAAGAGCTTGGCAGTTACAGCCTTTGCATTTGGGAGTCTTCCCAGCACAGTTAAAGATGTCATAGTTCATATCTCATAATGTTTCAGACCAACATTATTAAGCCAGCAATAGCAGTTTTGATCAGAAACACCCTTGTTCAAGAGCAAGGGCAGAGAAACTTGGGCCACAGTGTTTAGTCTGAAACCTAAATTCACAATTTTATTTTTATCACTTTCAAGTAGAGAAGCTGGAGGATGCAATACTTAAATGTTTCAAACACATGAAGGGCACAGGAATATGCTGGTGTATGTATGTGGATACACACACACAGCCAAGGAAATGTTGTTTGTATGGAAAATGGCACCAGCATTCCTCAGGGCTACATGTATGGTGCACGTGGTGTTCTTAGCACACTGCCCTGTATTTTCCATTGCAGATGTGCAAGTTATCTGCTGACATCTGATTAGCCAGTGCCAGCTGACTGATACAACTTGGTCTACTTACATTGAAAGGAACCAGATGGCTTCTACAAAGTAACTTTAAAGATAAAGGTGACATTGGGAGACAAAGATGCTTTGGTGACTGATGCAGGACAGAGTTGTGCTCAGAGTTACATTACTGCATCTTGTCAGAATATATACATCAGCCTATTTTTGGTAATCTCAGAAAAAATTCCAGGTCACAGCTTCGAATGCCAATTGCATATAAAGCCTGTTACCATACTCTGGTTCTCCTGAAACTTGGCAGGTGATCAAACCCCTACCAGTTGGATAAAGAGTTAGAGAATATGATTTCAGTATTTAGCTCAGAAAGACATGTGGAATGACACAGAACCAGCAAAGCAGTTGATATATTTGAGTAAAAACTACCATTGCTTTACTCACCTTTCCTCTTAATACTTTCTAACTTCATAAAAGTTTCTAAAGAAACCACGACCATATGTATCTAGCTCCAGTGAAATCAAAACATGCAAGGATTAAAAAATACAAAGTATAATAGATAGGCAAAGTAAGACATTAACAAAGAAAGAACAGATGAAAGTATGGGGGGGGGAGGGAAGAATGAAAATAATTAGTATTTAGACCATACAGCACTATTATTATGTTTTCATTAACTCACAAAATTAGTTTGTATTCAGCAAGCTGTCACTTTGCATTCATATAGATGAAAAATAATTGCATTTTAGAGTTTATTTTGGCTTCTGGCTGTCATTTGGTTTTCTAACCAATGACAAAAATGAGAAATAAGGTGATTATATAAATATTCTAGACCACAATAGCTAACAAATATCCATTTCATCCTCAATTTTGTGCAAAAGGCTACTATGAGGGGAAGCTTTTCTCCAGTTTTTAAACTACTTGCTACAGGATGTTGAAAATGTACATGTATTCAAAAGGGAACTTGACAAAACCATGAAAAAATATCAAAGACTTGTGTAGATACAATGTCAGCTCTTCTGACTCATGTGGTTATTTGTTCAAAAATTGCAAGACACAGGGAGAATACTGCTGTCCTCTTGTCACTTCCTCTCCAGGCTCCAGCTACAGGCACCACTTGGGACAAAATGGACCACTGGTCAAGGTCAGAGATAACTTTGGAGCAGTTGGAGGGATGGCTGAGGTATTATATGTGCTTCCAGACTGAGGGATTAATGAGCTCACTGCTAATGTTGAAACCAAGTGTGCAACCTCTGTCTTCAGGAGAACAGCAAAACGTTCTGCTCAGCTAACATCTAAACCCCAAAACCAGCAGAACTGTGTGGCTTCATAAAGTCTCCCAGCTCATCTTCACTGATGAACTTCATCTTCCAGACAAACATTATTTGCCCAGACTTTCAGAGATAGGTTGGCAAGGGTCTTTATCCACCTGCATAATTTCAGTAGCATCTTGATTCACAAGGTGTTTTTTATAGAAAAAAATGTTTTATTCAAAGCACACAGGATGGAAAGGCTTTATCCCTGATCCCTTTTGGACATTTAATAAAAAGGAATAGTGCTGTATATATCACGGCCTGTTCCAACATCTGGCAACAATAGAAAGAGATGGACACAAGCAAAATTGTATCCACTTTCTGCAGGCTGGGGAGAACTTACAGTAACATATACTCATTATACTGTTAACACAGTCGGCTTTGATTCATTGGAAACCTGCCCTACTTGACTGAAGAGTCTGGAAAGTATGAAGTCTTCAGTGTTATATAGAAATTGTAAAGTATTTGCATCCTTACATCTTTCAGTTTATTTTTTTGTGAAAACCAATAAAAAATAAAATAAAAGAATACCTGTCTCATACATAACACATATTTTGGGTTCCTTGAAATTGAAGATAAGTGTCTGTTATAGGAAAGATCTGTGCTTGGTGAGAAGGCTAGGGCTGGTAATTTGAAACCAAGAGGCATCAAGATAACTTGTTTGGGGATTTTTTTCTCATTCCTCTCCTTCCCTATTTCTGTCCCAGGGACTTTTATTACAAGTGTAGATGAAACCGCTTTCCTGTAGTGGAAAGTAGGGCACTGCTGGGCTTTGTGGGAGCACGGAGTTGCCAGGGCCACTCCACTAGTGATGGTAAGTTGCTTCCCTCCCAACTCTAGAGCAATGGGTTAGATGTACCAGCACAGGGAGGTTTGTGCTGCCTCTGCAGCACACTTCAGATGATTAAATTAGTGGAAGCCTTATGATTATCAGACCATGCTGATTATTGACTCAGTAAGATAGTATGTCATGTGGTCTCTTTAAATGTGGCTTTTCTGGAACATCTCTGCCCTTGACTTAGAACAATGCTGACGAGATGACACTTTGAAACAAATGAGAGCTCTTCTCGTTAGAAATAACCCTTTTTTGTTGCTTTATTTTTTATTTGTGTGTGTACCTTTCTTTCCTAAGTGTGACTGGATTTTAAACACTAGGTGTCAGTCAGTCACCTCTCAAAGGCATGCTCTCAAGAACTAGCACATGCGTCTTTGGCAGCAAAAACTTTTAAAGAGATAATGTACAATAATGTACACATTCAATAATAATTACAACTTGCCAAAGTCAGGCGAGGCAATTATTCCATAGGGCTGTTTAGCAGCCAGCCAGACCCCAGAGCCTGGAAATATAAAGAAAACCCTTTTGTAGAAGGAGCCTTGCACACTCTGTTGTGAGTATTTGCACTGTCATGATAAAATATTTGATAATTTGTTGTCTAATGTTACATGTGACCAATAAATTCCTCTTTCTTTCACCCATTCTACTTCAGCTTCTGTACCATTTCTAAAAAATTTATGTTTCAAAGAAAGCACACCCATCCTGACCTGTGAAAGGTTGCTCCCCAAAGGGCATCATATGCCTGCAACAAAGACAAGGGCTCTTCAGGAAAAATGCTTCTGTTGACAATAGTTTGAGTATTGCTCCTTTTGCCAGTTATCCAAACATGAAATTTTCACAGTGTCACACTGCAGCAAGAGCAACTGGACTTAATAGATCAGGTCTCTTGGGCACCTCCACACTGAGACTCTCCAGTTTTGTGGATCTGGATTTTAGGGATCTGGTACCTCAAGAGATGCTGATAACAGAGCTGTCTCTGTAAAATGATGATGTACAAGAGGAACTGTTTGCTTAAGCACTGCTGTGTGACTACAGACATACTGCCTCAGGACCCAAACTCATATGTCCTCACTCAGCTCCCAGCACAGACATCCAGGATATCTCTGCTGTGTGACTTGGGCACATGGCTTTCCCTTTGGATTGCATCATGGACCTGTCCCAAATGCTCACAGCTCCACTAGATGTCAGGACACATGTATCCTCTGGGTCATTTAAACAGCCTCTGTAATTTGACTTTGTAGGTATTGAGATTTGTTATTAATCTCTTCAGCTACAATTTGATTCAGTAATCTCAAGAGTCCTCCAAAAATCTATTACCAATTATTGAAACACATTTACATGTCTTTCTTTCCTGGAATCATAGATGTGTGTAATTTCAAATACTGAACTATTGAGACAATGTGTAACTTGAATGGAAACTTACTCTAGAGTGCATTAAGAAATGTATTTTACAATTATGATCTTTATTCTTTTACACATATATTTAAAATTACTGCATCTCTGCTGTGAGGCTCTGAGGAGAAATGTATTTTATGATATGCTGACTCTATAATATACTATTTTCTTCACCCAACCTGTGATATCCCAGGTTGCTAGGCTCATACTGCTCTTGGCTGTGTAATCCTGAAGTACTAGAGGTTGGATTAGTGTAGCTCTCTCCATGTGTCAGTCCACAGATTCAAGGACCACTGAGGGCATTACATTAGAGAAGGCAGGTAACAACTTCCAGGCTAAAAGAACAGAGCTGGATTTTTCAGTGCTTTGTATTTTGTGAGAGAATACACCCATTTGCAGGGCTCCTCCATGAGAGCAGTTGCCTTTCAACCCACTCTTCACTCATCCTGACTGAGCATAGGTCACTGCAGGAGGCAAGGGGACTGGAGAACCAGCCTCTTTGATTACCAGATCACCACTATGTTTGGCTCTTCTTAAATTTATTTAGTTTGTTTGATCTCACATCAGGATTTAGTAATTTTTTTTTTCCTGGTGATAGAAAGAAAAAGCAACAAATGAGTTCCTCATCTATGTGCCTCTCTTCCTACTGTGATCACTTTCTTGTTCCCTTTACTTCAGGGTACTTTTGCAGCTGCACATCATCATGGTGGCCATGGCAGCTCCTCAAACCAATGAAAATTAGACATGTTTGTATGACAACTTGCTACCAAGACAAGAGCTGCCCTATGTGGAGTAACAAGCAAACACCCATACCCAGATTCATTCCACTTAACAAAGGTGAATCTGTTAGACAATCAGAACACCCCCATACCCCATGGAGCGAGACAGACACCACCAAAGGATGGCTCATGCCACATGAGGATGGCTGTTCTCTTCTACTTTGCTCCCTGGATTTGCAAGGCCCCCCTCTTGGTCCCATTCTTACTGCAAGAGCTCTAGTTCAGCACATAAACTTAGTTGAAAATAAATAAGGGAGAAGCACTAGTTATTACATCAAACAGCATAAATAGAAAACATAGTTAAAGCATAGAAATACAAAGATGGAGGAAACATTGTAGTGATGAAGAAGAAAATGGCTCTCAGGTGCTCTCTGTCTTCAGACCTGTCTTCTTACCATATATACCCACCAGTTTTCAAGTTCTGATATTTTTATAATTCTTTTGTGAACTTGCAAGACTGATGACCATCACCAAAAATGTTCTCCTGAGTGCTTAAAATAGTCATTTATGACTCTGTCTGAAGTCAGTCCAGAAAAGTGGATGAATTTTGAACTCATTTTCTGCTTGAAGCCTAAGACTGACTTGGTGTCACAAGTGTTGTCCTTGCCTCACTTGGAGCCAGAGCATGTGCTACCAAGCTGATTTGATCTATGAGATGCAGTCATAAGCAAAAATTATATCCTTCCAAATGATCATGTGGATCTTTTGTTCCAAATTGGCTATGCAGAGCTCAGTTTGGTGTTTTACTGCTGAAATAGAGCAAAAGAACTCTACCATAACAAAAGAACTCTGCATTCTTTGCCCACGGGGACCCTTTCATGGCTACGAAGGTTGAATGAATTGGCCAGTCACAGAGTCTGCCCTATCCACTGATGACTACTTTAATGTTTGTGAGCACTGAATATTTATCAGTCTTTTACTTTCAGTCAAACTGCAGCTGACTCTGGTGAGTAGGATTAAGAAAAAAGAGGTGACTAAGAGACATAGGTCTGTATACACACACAGCAGGATCAATCCAACTTCATTTACCTAATAAATCAGGCTCAAAGTCCTTGAAGACACATTACTATTCTGAAAAATGAAATTATTGAAATACTAGACACATGAATATGATCTGACCAGTAAATAGGTTGGTTATGCTTATTTAACTCAACTAAATCAGTCTCATGCATACTAAGCAATCTTCAGCTAATGAGCTGATTGGTATGTTTCATATTTAATAGCTTTGAAGACTAAATTTTATTTTTGTAATCAGTAAAGAATAAAAGAATTCACTGATTTTTTTTCTCTGTATAAGGGCTTTCCTAAAGTGATACTGAGTGAAAGGGCTCTCTGAAAAACAAAATCAATTGTTTTACAAGCCATCTAAAGACAGGAAATTGTCCAGGAAACCAAATGAGATAAACACTGAGCTGCTTGGAAATAACATGGGTTTGTTAAATATCTGCTTTAAAAAGCATGTAACTCATTACTGTGGTTGCACACATCCTAAAGATACGTTCAGCTCTGTCATTAAAATATAATTTTTGCACTTGTGCTGAATGCAAATCAAACAATCTTTATGAGGCCACAGCAACCTTGCTCTCAAATAAATTGATAGCAAAGTTCTCACTGAGCACATGGAATTTCTTTATTCCATTGAAACACTGGGAAGTACATACAGCTCTTGCAGAAAGTCTGGCTGTTCAGCACAGCAAAGTAGAAACCAATATCAGAGTCCAGTCTCATCCACAGAAGGAGGGAGAGGTAGGTGCCCCCTGAGCATGACATCAGAATGAAGATAAATTTTTCTTGGCTAAAGAAGCCAGTATAATTGTGTAACCAGGAACTATTTCAAAACAAGTCTGAAGCTCTTGAAACAAATGATATTTAAATAATGCAGAATCACATAGCAGAAAAGATTAAAATATATTAGTTTTGGTTATCTGACTGGGGTTGGTTGTCTGGGGTTTTGTTTCCGTTTTGTTGGGGTTTTTTTCCCTTTTTTTCCAAAGCCAGATGATACATGATATAAAGCAGCAATTTGATTTGTTGAAGCATAACACAAACATCCTGTCAAGACAAACTGATTGTCTATCTACTTTTTTCCGATGTTGTTGTATGGGTATGCTTTATTTTCTAGTTTTGAAGAATTCTTGGAATTACTGAGGTAAAAAAGAGCAAACCAGAATATATTACAATAATATTGTAAAACTTCAGGGTGTAACAGTGGCTCAAAAACTGCCTGCAGATTTGTTTGTCCAACATAAAAGAATAAAATACATCTAGAAAGTGAAAGGCAACAGAGATAAAAGGTTTGAAGCAGCTCTTACCTGAGAAAGGACTATGTGGCCTAGGATCCTTCAGCCTGGAACAGAATAAATGGAAGGATGGGTATACTGGTTATAAACTAAACAACTGCCTATAAACTAAGCAAATCAGATACTTCTCTTCCCACAACATGCATTGCTAATCATTAAAAACATTTTCCAAGGAGTGCTATGAATGTTGATGAGCATGGGTTCAAAAGGTGATTCAAAAATCTCATATAGCAAACCTTAATTCATCAAGAACTGCCAAACACACTTCTGTAACCCAGCAAGCCACTAAGTTACTGTCCTGATTTTGGCTGGGATAGATTTATTTTCCTTTTTACCCAGCCAGAGAGGAGGAGGTTGCATGCTACATTTCTCACATCTTTCCTTTGGCCTTTCCAGGTATGCCAGCTGCAGGATTGGTTGGTTTGGCAGTGCCAGGTATCCTCCTCATCTGTACTGGGACTCAGCTTTGGCATGGAGATTTCCAGACTGGATGTGGAGGGCATTAGGATCTGCCCTGTCTGCCTGGGGAGGAGTGGTCTTTTGGGAAACCAAGCCAAGCTCTCCCTGGGAGGGAATAGAGAAGAGATTTGGAACAGAGATCCTACCTCTTTTTGCACCTCTTGGCAAGGGGAAGAAAATATACAGTCTTTGAAGTGTAGCTAGGCTTCTCACCTTTGATAGGAGTATCAGTAGGTGTGGCCTGCATCTTCTTCCTGGGATCTGTTCAATGAAAGGCTGTAGAAAGTTCCTAAAATGGTGATCATTAAAATAAAACCTGGCACAGTACAAAAAGCAGAAAGAACAGCCATCCATGATTTTGGGCAGGGACACATGACCTTCTCTGGCCCTTTTTAATGGCCACACAGGCAGGGCTATTACTGCTGGGCTGTGGGTGCAGGCACATCACTGGGTGCAGCAGCTTCCATCTCTGCATGTGAGTTCAGAGGTTTATCACCCAGAACCAGTGGGCACATTTCATCTTTTGTCTCCCTCTTCTACCTTCTTCCTTTCCCCTTGTAAAGAAAAGTGATGCCTGAGCATGAATGTGGAGCAGACAGAATCCATTTTGTTCAAAACAAAACTTTAAACTTGCTCAATGTGTTTGGCTTTCTCTGTTTTGCTGATTGATAAAGGAGATAATAAAATTGGAGATAAGAGAAAAAAGAAAAAAGTTGTATCTTGATCTGTTTGTTTTTTCCCTGTAAGTATTTTGTATTATATGTCACTAAACTTTGCTTCTCCTTCTTAATTTGACATTGATTTCAGCAGAATTTATTAGTTTCATTTCTTATTGTCCAGTTTACCATCCCTACTAATCTGAATGTATCCATCCCTAATTTATGGTTGTATTTCAACACAGAGCTGAGATAGATCATGAGCCTGACTGACAATACGTTTCCATGGTAAGAGGGGTGGCAGAGATGGGTTGCAGCCACCCACAGCTCTCCTTGCAGCATAAGGTGGGCTTCTTTAATCAGAAAAAGAGTGATGAAAATATTGTCTTTCGTAGTTTCATGGGTGATAACTGAAGGATGGGGAGAAAACCAGAAAAATTCTACTTTGCAGGGTCGCACCAAAGGTCAAAATTTACACCAGAGTAAAGACAGAACTGAAGCAATTCCATTATAATATTGTTTTCCACTCAAGCAGAAGTGCAGGGAATCAATGCCTGTGCTGAAACACATTGAGCATTCAGCCTGACCCTCCCTTATCTGTGAGCTTTGGTCCTCCTGTCACATAACCAAGAAAGCCTCTGTTCTGAATGCCACTCTGTTAAAGCAACATATATGGGTTTATGTGGGAGAAGGGCAGAGGAGCAGCAGAGGTAGGAATCCTGTATTTATTGCTTCTAAATCTCTTAAAGATAGAATTTAGAAGTGCTTCTTAGTTAGCTTTAGAAGTGCTTTTAATTGGCAATGCAAACTGATAGACATGTGACATTCCAAACTTTTGTGAGTGTGAGACCTCAGGAAGGCCTTTTTAGCTGGAATCTCAACAACTCTTTTGTATGACTACTCCACATCACTGAAGCACCTCCTACAGTAAGGGACTGGGATTGGGCAGAGGTTTGGGTCAAACAGTATTTCCTTGCAGTTTTCCATGGATTCATTACATTCTCTGTAGCTGAATGGGTTTCAGAAAAGAAAATCATGGAATATAACTATCTAATTATGAAATATCAATGTAGCATAGAAACTACTTTGCTTCCTTTCATGTGCACAGGGAACTCTGTCAGACCCAGACACCAAATCAAAAGAGAAGATTTTCAGGAAAAGCAGGTACAAATTTTCAGCCTGATTTTCCAGACCAGTACCACATTTTAAACATAAGTAAAAAAGTAAGTATAATTTTGGAAATATGTTCTCAAAAACAAAAAGCAGAATCCTTCTTTCCAGCTCCAAAAAATATGATCTTTCTATGAGCCCTCCCAGCCTCTACTTGCTCTTTCCAGATTTCCTTCTAAAAAATTACTAAGGGAAAAAAACCCCTAAATACATGTTCTTCCTCTTTAGATCTAATTTGATAAAGACCTGCCTCCTCCATTCTCCATATGCTTGCTGGTCATGGCCATCAGAAAGTTGATATTGTTACCAGAAATGAGCTTAAGTTAACTCAAAACATGTGTTTGCCTGCACAAGAGCATTTTAGAAAACTTGGCTTATATTTCCCCATCCTCAACTTTTCTATTTTTTTTTTTTTTGTTTGAAAACAACATTTGAAATTCAATTATATTTGCTACAATTCTGACAAGGGCCCTTGCTTCCTTTTTAAAACAACTCACAGAGAAAATAAAATGGCAGCTATTGAGAAAAAAAATCAAGCTGCTACTAGTGCAGAAGACTGTAGAGACTTTCTAGAGGGCTTTCTACAAGGCTTTCTCCTTCCTTCTTTAAGCAGATTTACCCATTTAAGAATATTGTTTTGCACTCATTTCCAGTTAGCTTGCACTGAATGTTCTTCCCAGCAGTCACTAGACACTGAAGCTGGATCAGAGGATAACAAAGCAAGCAAATTTCCAGGCTGAAGAGTCCCCCTCCAGCCCAAAAAAAAGTGTCATTTGTGAAAAAATGGACAAAGACTCTACCTAGACACAGTGGCCTAACATATCATCTTGCTTTGAGTATTTTTCTATCCTTGCTGTTCTGGATTCAGGCAATCTTCAGTCATTAAAAGGCACGAGAACATTTTGTTGTTATTATTAGTTCAGATAACAAAAGATGAACACCATGGACCTCATTCCTGGATACAAAATTATCTTCCCTGGCGGCAGAGGATTGCCAGATCTCCAGAGAGATGGATGGCACCTCCATCCTCTTTACTGTAGGATCACCTATGGAGTATATAAATAGTTGATTTGACTCATGCCTCCACAGCTGAGCAGCTCTTCCATCCAGACCTGCTTTAAATCTTCAGTACTACTTGGAGCACAAATAACCTAAGAGTAACTGAACAAGTACCTTCTGAAATTCGAGATTCTGACACAATTTTTCAGAACTACAGGCAAATTGGAACCTGAGGGAATAGAAACATTTTTAGCTAATTGACGATGGGCAGCCATTTGTTCATTGCAAGGGAGTATCATTAAATGCCCACTTATTGCTCTGCTTTCTTTGCCACTACAAAGTCTCCCACAGTTGCAAAGAAGCCAAACTCTCTCCAGGCCATTATATCCCATTCTGCCATATTGGACTAAGATAATGGTAGGCACAATAGAAAGCTCTCACCAAGTGTCCAGCACCATCTGTTGGGTATTGAGACAGAATAATCTTCAAGGGGAACGCCAAACTTTGGATGAATATGACATGGGACTTCTTGGAAAGACTTGGTGGGTAGATGTGAGGACTTTCCTCTATACTAGAAATTCACCTCTCATCAACACAAGAAAGAAAACAAAGAAACAAAATCTTATTAAATGAAACAGACACAGTAAAAAATTGTTATTAAACCCATAGTCATAAAATACAAATATTGAATTCCAGTATAGACTTTTAAAAACTACATAGGATTACTATGTAATCCACTCTTCATGACAATGCAAGAAAAAATATGTATCAAAAAAAGTTTTGGTGTTGAATTTTTATCACAGTTTTAACCTTCTGAAAAAGTTGCATTTTTATATAGTGGGCTGAAAAAAGGGAAACAGTTTAGGTTACAGTTGGTTGGGATTTCTTAGCTCAAAATACAAATCAGAGGCAAGATGGAATGCATGAAGTTAACTTTCCTTTCCAATCTTATGTTCATAAACTTTTACATATATGGATTCACTCGAGAACAGATGAAAGAAGTTGTAAAACACCACAAGACTGACATGAATCAACGTAATTCTGCATCAGCCAATAGTATGTAAAACAGAAGTCTGGGGTTTTTTAAACCTCATGACACTGAGACGTGTTTGACTAAAAATTTCAATTGTTGCGGGTCTATTACACTAAGTATTACTTTCTAGAAATATAGAAGTAATTAAAATAGATGACATAGATAAAACCAGCACTAATCATAGCTCTTCAACAAGCAAGACACAGATGTTTACATGTTATCCCTGCATATTTTTATGAAGGCAGCACTGCTGGGTAAACACAGATGCCTGAACTTCTCCAGCCAAAACCCAGTCTGGAAAAGCTGCCAAAAGACAAACCCAAAGACTATATATGGTGTATACACACTTACCAGAGTGGCACTTTACAAGTGTTCAGAAAGTTTACCTGAAATCAGATCTTTCTGATTTGAAACATTTCTGTCTTTGTGGAAACCACAACAATGCAAAGCACTTAAAAAAAAAACCAACATAATTTTTCTACAAGAAAAGTAAGAAAATGGCAGTTACCCATAAAAAAAGATTTCTGTCATATTCCCATTTTTAACAGGAAGACTTTATATACTTAAAAGGATTTTTAAAGTCTATGTATGAATATATAGTGACAAAAAGTTTGTCAGGAAAGGCAAACTCACAGACCTGGAAAAAAATCACAGAGAAGCTTTTACACACTGAAACCTTTTGCAAACTTGAAGTGGACACAGGAATACTAAGGCTCCACAGAGGCTGCAAACAACTGCTGTGGGTTTAAGGTGAGTATGTTCATCATAATGCTGCAGTGAACAGACAGGAGGAAGTGATAAGGTCTTAAATCTTGCCACACAGAGAGGGAACTGATGGAATGCATGAACTAAATATGAACTTGAATGAATAAAATAGACTGACTCTTGGAGAAACAAAACAGATGATTAGCATTTTCTGAACCAATTGTAAGACAGGGTGACTCCTTTGCCTACAAATGAAATCAGAATTTAGGTTGATCAGACCCATCATGTTTTCCTTGGAGAACAGGGGAAGGGAGACGAGAGGAAGGAAGAGAGGGAATGATAGGGAATTTTAGAATATTGTTTTGGTTTGCTTTGTTTTGTTAAAAAGAGAGAACTAGATTGTTTCCACATATTTGCAAACCTGCCAGTATTAAAAATATAATCGTGCAACATGAATTCCTGGTGCTGAAATGCTGGAGTTAATGGTGTCAACACCAGGGGCCAAAAGAAGGACAGTTCAGGTGATATACTTCAGGTTTCTGCTGAGCTTTCCATTGGGGTTAAAGGGTTGATCCCAAATCCGTACACTTTGTTAGATATTCCAGGGACTTGGTTTTTTCCAACATATTCTTTTGGTTTTACCAACACACAAAATATAAACTTCCAATAGCTGAAATAATTAACCTATAATCTGGACCTCCAGGCAATTTTCTAAATACTTGGTTTATCCTCATGATTGGCACACATAGTCTTACACATGGAAACAGCTCAATTGAAAGGAATGATATATCCTCAGTGGGGAAAAACCAAATTTGTTATATTGGCTGTGGAAGAGATATTTTGCCAGTTCTGTGGCCTTCATTTATGGCTTCTTTAAAGAGTACTAAATTATTTTTTCTATCACTTGGAATAGATATAAATGCTTATAAAATATCGTGTTTGTAATTTGAAAAGAATGCTAACACCCATTTAAAAAAATATCTACAAATAGGTTATAAAGTATAAAAGAAGTTTTTCTGAATTTTCTCTTTAAATTGGTATCTTTGTATTATAATAATCAACACCTAATTAGAATTGAGACTACACAAAAAAAATTGTTCCCCACCACAAGGAACAATTAAATACAAGCCTTTGCTTTTCAAGTTGACAAATTCATATGACGGCTTCATTTGCAACAAATGCTGTAAGAGAGTTGAGTTTTTAGATATGCCTGACATTTTGAGGCTTAAAAGCCACTGATGAATCTGTCTGGATCAACCAATGGCCAAAGCACTTGGAAAGACTCTGGATGGTCCAAGAGTTATCACCACTCACGAGTGATGTTGTGGAGTTGTCTGACAGCGCATCTCAGACCGGGCATAAAAACGGCAATTTAAGGATGCCAAGAATCCAAAGGTAAAAAGCATCAGACATTGCTCTGGCTAAAAATTTGGTTGTAGTGTGCTGGGTCTCCACTCCCTCCTCTGCTGGGCAGTGTGTGGGACTGTTTAATCTGCCAGTGATGCAACCACAGCTCAGCAGAAAATTAAAAGCACTTCACGGATAACTCTGCTTCCACAAGATTTGCATGAAAATTTGAGGAGTGCCAAAGTAATGGGAATGACCATTCATATGCTCATCTAGGCATTGTTTCTAATTTTTCTGAGCTTATTTATTTTCTAAATCACTTTGGGGCATAGGCTGGTATAAATGCAAGCAATTCATATAATGAAACAAAAATTTTATGCCTAGGAAAAATGCCAAGATTCATAACCATTCCCCCAGCTAAATTCTACTTTGCCTGATTTTCTGAATTAAGTGGTGGTAATTTTGTGCCTAATATGCATTCCTAGTTAGCATGCTTGTCTCTATAAATTCTGTAATTGCTTATTTAAACAAGGCAACAGGCATATTACACATAATTGGTGTGCACAGTTACCTCATTTGCATCAGCAGTCACTGTAATTTCATGTCACACCGATTATGCATGGAATCATGAGTATATTTTGGAAGAAATTTGAAACCTAAATGCGAAACAGAGGCACAACATAAGTTTCTAAATCAATAATCCTTTTCTTTGACCTTTAAAAATATTCTCTTTCCATCGTGCTATTCTGAATTCTTGTGCATTTACTTCTATTTGTGTATTTATTTTTGCTTTTATTAGCTCACTGTCCTGTAATCTGGTCTGTAGAAGATTGTTAATTATTCCCATTAATAATTCCTGCAGTCTTCCTGTGTCAGCTAAATGGTGCTTGTGTACTTCCATGTGTGTTCAAAGAAGCCTAGCATTTACAATAAGCAAAGGCTGCAGTGTTTTCATTCAGGCATGGCTACCTTCTGCAGAGGAAAGTTTTCTCTAAACAGAGTTGATATTTTTGAGGACATGTATTTGGCCCTCCCAACTACTGGCATTTTTATTTCTATCTCTTTTAATGAAAACTATTTAAATCTATTATTGCCATTATAATTTAATTTTTCATTTAATGAAATCAGAATTTTGGAGAAATTAACATTTTTAACACTTGAAAGCTATACAGGTGGCAATTGAAATGCTTTAAAATTTAATATTTATAAGTTTAAGTAATTTTTATGTATGAATTTTGTTTGATAATTGAATATATACAATAAAATTTAAAAAAAGATTGAACCCCTTATTGATGGAATGAGTTAAAGGAAGCTGTGCTTCATTTCAGTCTGAAATAAAATACAGGACAAAAACAGAGCACTAGGGTAATTTAACAAGGTGAAATACTGTGGCTTTGCTGCTGTTGCTAAAATGGAAGAGCTGGAGCTGATTCTGCTTTTTCAATGCCTGTGCCTGGCTGTATCACACTTTTCAGCTCAGCCCTGCATGAAATCAAATGTTAATTTTTAAAATTTATCTGGTTTTCAACTTTTCACTACTCAGGCATTCAAAGCCATCTTATTTCCCTGTATTCCCCAGAGCATCCACACTTGAGATCCATGAATTTGCTACTCATTAGTCCAACATCTTAAGTAGTGACAGCAGAGTATTAACTTAAGTTCTGCGTTCTCTTGAGGAGTTTGTGGAGGACTTTATCTCCACATGGCCCATCCCCATCCTCACACTCGAAAACGTGTGTTCACAGGGCTGTGTCCTCCCGTGGAACAGGCTGAGTCTGCAGCCTGAGCTCAGAGCTGGAGCTGTTGCCCCTGCAGAGCTGCTCCTGGCCCCACACTGGCTGTGGTCTGGGGACCACTGGACAGAGGCTGTGTCAGTGGACAGCACTGCCTCCCTGAGACCTCCCCTGGCACAGTCACTAAGTCAGGACTCCTGTCAGCTAGTGCTTCACATCTGGTCAAACTCAAGAAAAAAATACCAGTTTTGTGTGCAATCTGTGATGCTTACCGTATAAAGTCCATCATCTGAAGGCACTTGAGCATAGATAGTGATTCCACCTGCTATCAGAGTTCTTTCACTTGCTGTGTGTGTATAGCTTACAAATGTAAACCAACAGGTTTGGTTGTGTTCAACACTCCCACATCACAAGTGGGAGTGAGCCAGGAAGGCAGATTAGCTGCCATATTAGACTTTCAGGACAGAGGAGGGGTGAGCTGAAATCACTTTTGAAATCGGATTTCATTGGATCCAGAAATATGAATGGTTAGTATCTGATTCATCCCAGGGTAAAATAATAAAATACATGAGTGTGTTCATATGTCCACATGGCAATAATCTGTCATGGAATATGGTTACAACATGTATTTATGTATTTATTTATATAGAAGCTATACATACAAATGTGTGTGTAAGTGCACACACAGACACACAGACGCATATAATCAAGAACATAAAAAAGAAACCACTAGGAAAGAACTCAGTCTCAGACCTGAGCTCAGGAAAGAACTCAAGAAGATCTAAGGACAACCAGCCCCTGAGCTGAAAGACAGAAACAGGGTGCAGAATGAAGCCCCCATAATCCAGCAGGAAATGGTCAGTAGGAATACAGCCCAAAGCCAAGGGAGACAGTTGGCTTCTCTTCCCTCTTCTGTTGTTTGCAAGACACAAATAATTTTATTACATGTATTTGCAAATGAAAAACTGGTTTGACCTTGATACAATGTGGAAAGACAGGTGTGTGGTTCAGGATGCCTTAAAAGATCCTATTTTTAACATATAAGGGACAATTCCTTGGGTATGTTATAAAAAGTGGTCATTTCATGTTTCTTTTGTGAATATTAGAAAACCTCACTTTTGATATTTTAGTTAATGTATATCAAACCTGGCAAATTTTGCCAGAACTACCTGGCAGTAGTTCTCATTTATTAAAGCCCCACTGAGACCCATCAGAGTCCAAACCTGCTTGCATTTGGCTTGTCAGATGCTGGAGGCTTTTCCAGCTACTGCTCATCGTTGGAAGAGGTGCTTTCCCTGGATCCCCCCGGCAATGACAGCTCTCACACCAGCCTGCTGCTACAGAAGAAGCCCTGCTCCTTCCTGGACAGCCTCAAGCAGTGCTTCAGAGAGCTGGGCACTTGCTAGGGTGCCTTGACTGCTTGTTTTAAGAATCACAGCAGGCTTTCATGAAAAGTCCTTGCTGTTAGATCGAAACCACCCTTCATAAAACACAGGCTAAGTTAAAATGGAAATATGCCTCTTCCAGAGGCCAAATTCAAAATAATTGATGTTAAAATAATTGGGTGAAGAGGTGAAGAAAATAAGCAGTATGATCTTCCTAGAGAAAGAACGAAACTTGAAGACCTTGTTTCTCTTTTCAGATGACAGGCTGTAGGTATCTCCTTGGTCTGCAAGATCAGGGATCTCTGCTCCCTGCTTGCTGCTCAGTGCAGATAACAATATTCAGAGCAAACTTGTTCTAAACAAACTTTAACAGCTAATCTGTAGCTCTCCTTAGGGTCCTCCAGAGTTTTAGTACTACTAAAAAGCCCTTCCCAGGCCTTATATTCTGGCAAAACCCATTAGTCTTCAACACCCAGGAAAATTAAGGATTGTTAAGGATTTTTGCCATCTGTAGCAAATGCTTCTTGTGCAGTGCATTGCACTGTTTGCACAAAAGGATCTGTTTGTATTTCCTTGGTTCAATCAGGGGTACAAATCTACCACAGTGACTGAGGTGTATTTTTTTCCTGGGAGAAACATCAGCATAAGGAGATTCTGTTCCCTGCATATTTCTCCTTCACGGTTCCACATTCTCATATTCTGATTCCTGCACTGCCCTGTGACTGATCTAAAATATTTGCTGATTTTAATCTTAATTAAATTAATTCAATACCTGATTTCAAGGTCAAGGGAACAATGTTCAAAATATCTTTGATTTTATCATATTTTGTGCAAGAATTAAACTCAAGAGCACTAAAATGTATTTAAGCAGTGATTGCAGTCTGGAATATTTTTAGGACAATGCCAACAACAGAGGTGGAATGTGGGATTTAATCTGTTATGAAAATGAAAATGAACTGTTCAGTGTATCACAGGTTCACAGGGCTCAATTCCAAGTACCAGCAATGCAGATCTTTCTGTGATTGAATTTAGGCATGTTAGAGCTGAAAAGTGATGATTCTCAGTTAAACTCCATGAGGGATAAGAATTGTAATGGTATGAGAAAGCAAATAAAAATTCTTAATAAGAAAATATCAACAGAGATCAAGTCCAGTTCAAAAATTAAAATCCTATATTTTCAAAATTCCTTGCTCAGTAGTTTCAAAAGAATGAAATTTTTAGTATGCTGTAATTTTTGGGCAGCATTTTCTTACCTAAAAAAATATATAGAAGTCAATGTGATAAACTGTCTGAGGAATGAAATGAGTGGTACCTGTGCCTTTCAAAATAAATACCTGAGACAAGGATTAAAATGCTTTTCATAGATAAGAATCTGCAGTCATCTCAGCACATCCTGAGATTATTGACTGCTCAATCTAGCATCATTTCACTCTGTTATGTTCTTTAAAAAAAAAAAAAAGAGTTCCAGGTGCCACAAGTTTTTGGTGTTAAGTTGAGCACAGACATTAAGTGTGGAAAGCATTTAGCCTGTGTCAACACACCCTTCACCTGGCCAGCTTCTGAAATACCAACATATCAGCAATGGTTAAAATCTGGTGGTGTTCAGCTTTTTCAAGGCTATGTCAGTGTATGTTGAAATGAACATATTGCTGAAAGGCTACAAACATTGGTTTGCTGGTGCTTTAGCTTGCATGACTGCAGTCATACAAGAGGCTGCAGGAGCAGCCTGTCACCTGTCCTTTTCCAGTGAACATCCCAAACAGCTATAAACAATTGTTTTCCTTCAATAATCTGACTCACAATGTCAAATTTGGCACTCATCAGCAGAAAAATCCAACGGCATTTAGTCATAATATATGAAAGTAACTGCATTCATAAGAAACTAAAAGTGTGTGGAAAAAAAAATTCTTAATGTCCTTATCTGACTTTTGGTATCTCCTATATAACAGCATGTGCAGATGCTTTTCCGGAAGAGCTCTTAAACTGAATCCTTATCTCCTCCCCATCACTGTCTGCAGCAGTCAGGGCAGGAGGGGGAGGGAAGCCAGCTGGAAATCCCAGGGTGCATTTCATGGAGTTTCCTGACCATCTGGGACTCAGCAGTATGTGCAGGAGCCTTCAGCACCTTCAGAGAATATAAGCATGAAGTCACTGCCTGCCTGGTGCCCCATCTTTGTGCCCTAGAGATGGTGTACCTGTTGCAGGCAAAGGTGGGTGTCACCCACTTTTTGGGTGTCACCTGCTTTTCTTGAAGTCTTATCCCTCACATGTCACCCTTGGGGACAGTATATATTTTTTACAAACACAGAAGCAAATAAAGACCAAACCTTATTTTTTTCGTCCCATACCCTTTATAACACCTTAGCTTTCACTGGAGTCAGGTTTCAAGCAAGCTTGCTAAATGAGAACAGAATGCCACTATGTCCTCCAGGAGCTGAAAAGGTGACAGTGATAGTCATTAATCTCTGCAATAGATGGGTCAGTGCATGGTGTGTGGGACACAAAAGTTGATTTTCAGAAACAGTGCTATTTCTCTCATGATTTGAAAGACAGGCCAGGATTCCTGTAGCGCAGCCCCAGTTGGTAAGTACCTTATGATCCAATTTTGAAATGGTTATTTAACCATCAGATCTTCTCCATTCATGCTGGGATTTCTAAGAGGTGTTTCACCACTTTACCTTGCATGTTTTGCTGGATGTATTCCAAAGGACTTCAAACTCAGAAAGATTCAATAATGCCCAGATATATTCCTGATGTGATCTCCTGCCCACTGCACTCAACAAGTGAGGGCTCATGGAGAAATGAGACACACAGGATGAAGTAACTTCATGGTGGGAGAAGGAAAGATTACTGGTTTTATTCTGCCTCCATTACTTGTTCTTTCTTTTTAGCAATGGAAACAGCAGTGACTACTTTGAAGTTTCTAGTTGTCTTCTATTTTACTTTTTATTTAATTGTGGGAAAGGAGCCTAGAGAGAAGGATGTACTTTAGTAAAATATGTTTTCTTCCAGAAATGTATTCCAAAATGAACATTTAGGTTTTGTCTTCTCCAATGTAATCCACCACAGCTTCCCACCTTTTAGAGTTGATATATGCTTTAATAAGTCAGACCTTTTTCACATTGCATCCCTCTCAGCTTCTTTACCATTTTAGGGAACATGAATACAGCCCCTCACCTGCAAAGCAATTATTCCAGGATAACAGAAGAACCACCTTTTACCAGGAAAGACCAAGGGCAGATGTGTTGGGTGTTTTGAAAAGGAATGTGTCAGAGGATTGGAAATCTCAAAAATAGGTCAAAATACTTCATCCTGGCAGATGGAAACAGCAGACTTTTTCAAAGGAGAGTAACTGAAACTCACAGAAATTATATTTGGCCTCTAATCTTTCCTAGCATTACAGGAATGTAATACTGCAATTATGTAATTACATAGTCTCATTTATTATTAATGTATATTAATGTATATTAAATCATGAGAATCCTAATCTTACACAGTCTTAAGGATTATGCAGTCAAAAAGTCTTCATAAATTTATTTGTACAAAACCACTCTGTTTTCTGTTTCATAAAAACTCTATTATTTTATAGAACATATGGTAAAATTTACTTTGGCCATTTTGACTTTTCATTGAATGACCCAACATGTGACGTTGACATAAATAGATGGGAAAAGAGAAAGAATAGAAGTGTAAATGACTGTCGGGCTTCCATTTGATGCAAAATACTCCCAAAATTGAGGATGCATCCCTGAATTTATAATTTAATTATTTTCTTTCCCAGAAAACAAAAGCACAACTTCCAGAACAAAAATGTATTACTTATTACAAATACACATAGCAGGATAAACACACAGCAAGGATAAAATTTAACAAAGCAATGGAGTAAAGAACGGAACATGCACCATTAACTGGAATAATGAAAGACTTTTTCTAAATGAAACAGGTTATCCCATCCAATAAACAAACTGTTGTATACTACCCATTAATTTTTTTTTTCAATTATATTTCAGTGCTATATAACTTCAACTATTCAGTTATTAGTTTTGTAGAGGTCCTTGCTTGTTTCTGATTTTTAAAAAAATGCTTAACTTCAGCCAACAGATTTCTGTTGGTTTTTCTTTTAAGTTCAGATTTGACATTGAAAAATATTTCTTTACTGAGAGGGAAGTCAAACAATTAACAGGCTATTCCTACAAAGAGGTAGTCAATGTCCCAAGCTGGTCAGTTTTTAAGAGGCATTTGGATAGTGCCCTTAATACCAAGCTTTAATTTCTGGTGGGCCCTGAAGTGGTCAGGCAGTTAAACTCAATGGTCATTCTAATTAGGTAGGTCCCTTCCAACTAAAATATTCTATTCTATTCTATTCTATTCTATTCTATTCTAAAAATACTACTTTTTTAGTTGTTGATGGAACATTTATGTTGATACTTTTTTTTTTTTTTGTAATGGCCAAGCATGCTTATTCTTTTAAGTAAGGATTTGAAATTTTCGTGGGAGCAATTATTGTCAATACCAGACATTACCAAAGAGAACTTCCATTGTGTAGACAAAAGCCCTGCATAGCATGGGGTTCATTCAGCAGCAGGTCTGTCTTCCTCAGCCCTCCTTTTACTGTTTATATACTTGTGGATCCTTTCTTGCTGCCTTTCACATCCCTTAACAGATTAAACTCCGTGCTGGCCTTGACTTCTCTAACCGTGTCCCTGAAAGATCAACCAGATTCCACCTCTTGTGTGTTGGATCCATTTCATGTTTGAATTTAGACAGGAGCTCCTTGCTCACCCATCCAGTCCTCCTGCCACCTTCGCTTGGTTTTTTACCTTCACCTCTTTCCTGTCATTCATAAAAAAGACAAGGAAAGGCCAAGCCATGATGATACAAGGACAGACCATCAAGTGACACTTGTTGAAGTGATTGTATAAGAGTGTGGATTTTAAAAATTCCAGGAACACTTAAAGATTGCTTCCCTAGGCTTTTGCCATGGGTAGAAGATGTGTCCAGAGAGTACAGTAGAGATCTTTACACATGCACTTTGCAGCAAAATAAGACAGGGAATCAGGTTCTCCTGTCACAACAGTGGGCTGCACTGTCTCAGGTTGACTAAACTGATTTGTCATGGAGTGATGGGACTCACTATTTTATATAAATGGTTCACTCTTCTCTTTATCCCATTCACTCAAAGCACACTGAAATCACATCCTGTTAATGCTAAAAGTTAAAAGGGGTCATTTCTGCAAAAAGTGATAATCTTGCTATTTTTCAGGGCTTTATGTGGATGCTAAGAGCAAGGCCATGAATAAGTAAGTAAAAATAAATGAAAATTACTCACAGACTATTGATTGCTTTGGCTCTAAGTGAAGAAAAAACTAAGCTGGGACAACTTTCTTTACTGAACCATGTGGTGATCCAAGACCCATTTAACAGCACCAATGAAATTATAGAAAGGGTAATAAAAAGAGAGGAAGGAAACTGATGAAAGTTAGCAAGAGTGCTGGAAGTTGCAGCTGCCAAGTGCAGCCACTGAAGAGCTGTTGTTGTGGGTAGATGAGCTGACAGAGGGCCAAGATCTGTTTGTGCAGTTTGATCCAAAATGAAAAATTAAGTCAAAAGGGCTTCTTTACATTTGCTTGCATTACTTGCATTTTTCTCATCCTCTGTGTGTCTTGCTAAGCATTTTCTCTTCCAACAATCAGCATCAGAAGCCCTGGCTGCTGCTTTTCAACTCACCTTCCCCATTTGCTTTCCCTATTCCTGCATGAAGTTGCAGGATGAATCTTGTTTTCTCAGGCCAAACAATCCACACTGCACTGTGTGTGAGCCCTGAAAAGGGGCCATTTGTGACAATGCTCTGTCCTCGTCCTCTTGAGAGCAATGACCCCGAGAACATGGGCAGGTTAATCCAGCACAGTCCTGCAGGCAGGCAGAAAAAGTCCTCCAGGAGAGCAGATCCTACGGTATCACTCGCAGCTTTTCGGTTCATGGACTAGGATCATGAAAAACATCAAATCAGGTAATCAGAGCAGGCTTCCAGTAAACAGAACCTAAAGCAGGTGGCTGGGCCAGTATCTGCCTGCATGGGGGGATGTGGGAGGTGCCAAAGCTCTACATCCCTCAAGTGCCAAATCTGATATTTCTCTCAGCAGCAGCAAAAAGAGCTCAACAGTGCACCAGCTTAATACAAGCAGTTTGTTTGACCTAGATGTCATTTTTATTCCCCAGGACCTCAGCCCTAGGTTTGAGTTCCAAAGTAGTAAAAAGAGAGATTTTGTTTGACTCATTTTTGTTTGACCTCAGTATATGAAAAAGAAGACAAGACTGGGGGCAGGGATACTTGTGGTACCAGCATACATGGTATGAGGAAAAGGTGAGTGAAAATGTGTTCTTGCTTGAGAATTAGACCTTGGTTTACATGTAGTGTCTAAAAATCAAAACAATTATAATCCAAAAGGTATTTTAGGTATATTTCCTGTTGTTTGTTGTCTTCCTCTATCCCTTCCTGCCTAACAATGAACTACCTTAGGAGCCCTGCAGTCCAGCGTATTTTACCTGTATGAAAAGCAGAAAGGGACAAATTTGGTTCCATCACATTCACATGTTCTCTAAAGACAGATAAGGCTCGTTTTTTGGAAGAAAAATGTGTTTTTAACCCAAATGGGGACATGTGAGAGTTGCCATGTCCTGAGGAGCCAGAAGATTTTGGACCTTTGCCTTTCTTTATCTCACTGACTTTTGCAATGCTGACTGTGGAAACTATGAGTGATATTAGCTTTCCATTAACTATCACCAACGACCTAGTTTAGTATTTGACTTTTGTGTTGCTTGTTACTTTGGTTCCAGGAAATAATGACTCCCTGGAGGAACTTGAGCAAAGCAGGGACCAGACAGTTAACAGAATACTGTATGTATGTCAGAGAGTTGTGCTGGGGTTTCCAAGAATTACTGAGATTTGAATGGGTCTTTTTGGGACACTCAGACTTTGATGATGCGACTAAGCTGAAAAAGGTCTCATTGGACAAACAGCACTGCTGGGTTAAAAGGGACAGTGAACATTTTAGGTAGGGATCTAAGAGGAATTAAAACCAGCCTAAAAATTCATGGCAGCACTTCTGGGTGTATTCCCAGCCATGCATTTGTAGTACCAGGCATGGCAGACAAGCTTCTACTCTTGAGAAATTTGCAGCAAAACGTAGTACAGGGGTCTCAGGCAGCATGGTGTGTGTGCCCAGGGCACTTCACATGCACCATGACTGACTTGATCATCTGCCCAAGAGAGGCCCTGCATGAGAAGAAGGTTACTGTACATTTTCTGATGCAAGCACAGAAAAAGCTCAAGATCAACTAGGAAAAAATAATCTAATTGAGAACTGTCTGAATGGCAGATCCCAGAGGGTCATAATCAATGGTGCAGGGTCTAGTTGGAGGCCTGTCACTAGTGATGTCCCCCAAGGTTCAATACTAGGCCAGATATTGTTTAACTAATTTATCAGTTAACTTGGATGAAGGGGCAGAGTATCTCCTCAGCAAGTTTGCTGGTGACACTAAGGCGGGAGGAGTGGCCGATACCCCAGAGGGCTGTGCAGCCCTTCAGAAAGATCTCGACAGCTTGAAGAGAGGGTCAGGGGAGAGCTGTCTGGAATCCAACAAAGGCAAATGCAGGGCCCTGCGCCTGGGGGGGAATAACCCTGGGCACCAGCACAGGCTGGGGCTGACCTGCTGGGGAGCAGCTCTGCAGGGAAGGACCTGAGGATCCTGGTGGACAACAAGCTGTCCCTGGGCCAGCAGTGTGTCCCTGGGGACAAGGCTAGGGTGTCCAGGGATGCAGAAAGAAGAGCTTTGCCAGCAGGTCGAGAGAGGTGATCCTGCCCCTCTACTCAGCCCTGGTAAGGTTCCATCTGGAGTGTCCAGCTCTGGGCTCCCCAGGCCAAGAGATGAGAAACTCCTGGAGAGGGTCCAGCAGAAGGTGACAANGCCTGGGGGGGAATAACCCTGGGCACCAGCACAGGCTGGGGCTGACCTGCTGGGGAGCAGCTCTGCAGGGAAGGACCCGGGGCTCCTGGTGGACAACAAGCTGTCCCTGGGCCAGCAGTGTGTCCCTGGGGACAAGGCTAGGGTGTCCAGGGATGCAGAAAGAAGAGCTTTGCCAGCAGGTCGAGAGAGGTGATCCTGCCCCTCTACTCAGCCCTGGTAAGGTTCCATCTGGAGTGTCCAGCTCTGGGCTCCCCAGGCCAAGAGATGAGAAACTCCTGGAGAGGGTCCAGCAGAAGGTGACAGAGAGAATAAGGTGACAGGAGCATCTCTCTTGAAAGGAAAGGCAGAGGGAGCTGGGCCTGTTCAGCCTCGAGAAGAGATGGCTGAGAGGGGGCCCCATCAGTGCCTGTCAGTATCTGAAGGGATGATGCCAAAAGATGGACCCAGGCTCTTCTGGGAGTGCCAAGCAATGGGGAACAAGAGGCAATGGGCAGAAACTGATGCACAGAAAATTCCACCTGAATATGAGGAAGAACTTTACTGTGCATGTGACTGCACACTGGTACAGATGGTCCAGAGAGGGTGTTGAGTCTCTCTCACTAGAGATATTCAAGAAGTACCTGGACACAATCCTGTGCCATGTGCTCTGGGATGAGCCTGCTTGAGCAGGGAGGTTGGACCTGACCATCCACTATAGTCCCTTCCAACCTTGCCTGTTCTGTGACTCTGTGATTGATTCTGTGATTCTATGTGGTCACTCCTCTGCACAGCTACCTCATCCTGGTTTGCATCAGGGCTATGGTCTGCTCTGATTGATACAGCTGTGAGAAGATAAAGCTGGGAAAAGAGATGCTCATATTCTGAGGATACTTTTTTCATTTTATGAAGAAGGTCCTGCACTTCTGATTTGTTTGTAGCTATAGATAAGCCATTTTTTATTTCCTGTAGTCATTTCCTCCACTTCCCTCCAGCATCTGGTATAAAGTGATCGAATAGTAAATCCAGAGATTATGATTACTCATCTCTTCACAGTCTATTGTGTCATTCCAACCATGAGAGTCATCTTTCAAGCACATTCAATGATCTTCATACTAGGCAACCTTGTGGCTTCTCAGTCACAATCTACTGGTAAGTTCAAATCCCCATATATTTATTTAGAAATCAGCAACCATATATTGATTTAGAAAATTAGCTAGCAATATTTCTGTATATATTTTACTTTATGTGTTATAATATTCAGTGCTTTTTTGATTAGAAGATTGAACCAAACAAAAATGAATATCCAGCAGAAATTAAAGTGCTCTTCTAAAAAACAAAAGATAACAGATTTCTATGAAAGTTTTCTAACAGAGTAGATTGAAACCAAAAAAGACTAGCCTTCACTGAACAAAGAAGGATAAAACACATTCAAGGTAAGACTTCTGCACTTACTAGTCATTTTATAAGGAAAAATAGATTCTTTAAAGTTATGATCTCATTCTATCAGCCTATGAGTTAGCTCTCTGTTCTGCCATACATATGGTAAATAGCATTTTTGATAATGCTCTACCACCTGATTCCCCAGGGTTAATTTTCCCTGTGAGTCACTGGCTGTCCTGTGAGGGAAGGTGACTTCCCTTCCCTGAGATGGCAATCACCTACAGCCATGCAGTGCTGATGGCATGCCTTTGTGGAACAACATTTGAAAATCAGAGCTGTGATGCCTATTTTATGCAGTGTTGTGATGCCTGGCCATGGTCAGCGATCCTCTGAGAAGAACCTCAAAGCACTCAATTTGGTGGATTCTAAGAATTATGCTATAAGAATTAGACCTCATCTCAAAATATCTATAAAAAACTTTCACTTGGTGTCTTTTTTCCTCTTCTTGAAAAGATGTTTGCTATTCATTCTCTGCCCTATCTGTTCAATTCAGCAGCCTTGTGCACAAATGGTGCTTTCACCTACATTTGTTCCTATCAAAAAAATGAAACTGTTCTTCATTGACCAGTAGTATTAAGGGTGACTAAAGACTATAGGTTCAGATCTGGGTCTTGTTCTCCAGTAGCTTCTGTACAGTGTACTGCAATATGTGGAAGTTCAACACGTGGTTGGTTATCAGGTTTCATCAGTGTAAGGAAATCGAAAGTGGTTTTTCTTCTTTGTTATGCATCAATGAGGTTGCAAATGTTCCAGTACATGCATGTTTCATTCTGTTATCTTTGACGACTGATATTCTGCCTCTCCCTTTCTTTTTTTAAATTAGTTCCATGACATTTAGCCTTTGTACATGTTCCCTTTCAGTAGTATTTTTTCTCAGTAATAAACTTTGAAAAATAGAAAGGAGGTGGAATGTACTTGCTCACATTCTTGCTCATGGTTGTATCTACATGATTTTTTCCTCAAGGAAATTTCTTATTTTTTCCCCTGTAGAATTACTTTCTCCACACACCATAGTGGTATTTTCCATGCTTCTCTGTCCTGAGAAGAATTAGGTGCCCGGCAGAGCCTGTGAGGTTCAAGTCTTGTGTGGAACCTCTACCAGTCCCTGTCTGGTTTTATGGAAGGTATAGGCTTGGATATTTCTCTCTGAAGCTCTTGCTCCAGAGCACTGATATGTGTGCTGCAGCACTGCAGCATGCTGCATACCTGGGTAGACCAGCAGGTCATCCTCATACAGGAAGTTCTGCCACCTCTTTTAGTCCAGGGACTGCCTATTCGTAACATTTTTGACCTTTTCATTTATCCATTATTATAATAGATAGAATAATTATTAATGTGTTTTTTGGTGTATTGTATGCCTCCAGGATCACAATTAGAAGAAGGCTTTAAGTATTTGCAATTACTGTGGGAGAGCTGACATTAGCTGAGAATGATCTGTGATGTCACAGCTGAATTAAAAATAATTCCATCATAAATAAAGGGAGAGAAGAGGTCTCCTCTATTCTCTTTCTCTTTCCACTAACAGAAGATATAAATGATTCTGCCTGCAGAAGTATAGGTGTATACTTGCTTAAACCCAAACACATTTGCAGTTAATAGCAAGGGAAACAACATCAAAAAGAAAAAATATATTTTAGATAAACTGTATATACCCTCAGAGGATTTTATGTCAATTTATGCTAAACTTTAAAGAAAGTCACTTAGGTTATGCATGCCTTCATGTTGAAATTTAAATTATGCAATATATACATGTTATAATTCGAAAAGATACATGTAAATACCTACTGTACATTTACAAAAAGTACAACTCATACTACATTCAAAAAAGCTTGACAACTCATGAAATTGGGAAGCACAGAAGAAAATTTCTCTGACTAGAACTCTGAAAACAAAGTCTTTAATGATAAAAGATTGGCAAGATTCTGTCCTACATACCTACTTAATTATGTTGAAACTGATTTCTTATGAATTTTTTTTAAATGGAGCACAGGAAAGAATACGTATATATCACCAGATGGTTTATTATAATTTCTATTCCATTTCAATTAACTTTCTATTTCTTGTGAAAGAATTTAATAATGTATTGCCTTCCTTTTTAGTACACAAATAACTGCAGTTTTAACATGAAAGCTTATACTTACATGTCAAAATCCCAGCATTTTAATTCATAAATGTTCAGCATATAATTCCAGCATAAAATCCCAACATATAATTCACAAATAATATGTGGGTATTTTTTGCAGAAAAAGGTTCTGATTTATATATATGTATTTGTGTTGTTAAGTTGATACAATCTGATCAATCCTGCTGAAGTCAACTACTCAGAGTTAGGTCCATGAATAAATCACTGCAGGACTGGAGTCACACTGATATTCTTTGCCATACAAAAAATGTTCATTGCCAAATCCAAGATTTAGTCTTCACCTCTGAACTGCAGCCTCTAAGAAGTAGTGCAGAGTTGTAATACATTTGAAAAAATAGAGAATAATGAGTGTTGTTTAAGGTTCAGGATTAATTGGTGACTTTTTTTTCCCTTCCAACAGCCTTGTCAGAACAGATGCTTCATTTTCTGTTAGTGTCCACTTTGTATTGTGTGGAAATGCCATGTGATTCCTCTGGTTTCCTTACTAGCATCCATCTCTAGAGCCAGCCATACCTCAACTAACCCACTGAGAGTTTGAAGAGATCAAACTCTCTATTGAAAGAATGCTGTGGGATTCAGGACTTTAATACTGGTGCCCTTTTCACATTGGTATTGAGGGAAATGTGGCACCCTGAAAAAGGATTTCAATAATTGACCTGCACAGAGATGGAAGGGTGGCTTACAACTTTACCAAGTCTTCGCTGCTCTGCTGGCAGGTTGGAGGATATATACTCACAGGTTCAAGGAGATTCCCAAGCACTGTTCACCTGTCTGAGAGGCAAAATCAGTCTAAATTTTGTCACCACATTAATTGTCAGATGTGTAAGAAAAATTTGGGTAAGCAATTTCTGTGTGCTCTCTCTCACAATTAATGAACCAGTGCTATCCCTCTTAACTCTAACATTTTCCCAGAAATAGAATTTGAAAAAAAAAGGGAGTTATTTATACTGCCCAGTAAGATAAAACCAATTCAAGAACAATAAGCGTTATAATATTGTTTTAGCATTCTGAACTTGGAGGGATAAAACTCATAGCATTGCAGTTTTTTCCTTTTTGAGATATTTGAAACAAGCTTTTCCTCTCCTCGCCTCTGTTACTGTGTTCTGTATTTATGTCATAAACTACTTTTTCCCTCTTCCTTCTTTTTTTCTGTACCTGTACAGCCCTTGTGACCAAATGGACTGAACACCTCAGATCAACTGTGATGGAAAGAGGTTTTCTATAAGGGGCATGTAGTGACAGGACAGGGGACAATGGCTTTAAAATGAAAGAGACTAGATTTAGATTAGATATTGGGAAAATGTTCTTTACTGTGAGGGTGGTGAGGCAGTGGAACAGCTTGCACAGAGAAGCTGTGGATGCCCCATCCCTGGAATTGTCCAAGGCCAGGCTGGATGGAGCTCTGGGCAGCCTGGTCTAGTGGAAAATTCAAAAACATGCCCTAAAAAGAGCACTTTGCTTTCTCTCATGGTGCTCAACTATTGTACACATAGAAACAGCATCAGAAATTAATTTTGAAATTAGTTACTCTTGAAAATATGTCATTAAGAAAGCAAATACTCTTCCTGTACTTATTTTCATGATTGAAGCATGATCATTAGCTGTTCTTTCTCAAAGTGAAAATACAGACAAACAGACTAATTATCCAAAAGTAGATAGTAGATATTTTGTACCTTCTAAAGGGAATAGAAAGAATTCATTATACAGTCATAAAAATTATCCCAGGACAGTATAATATTCTCATTCTAACATTTTTTTATTATGTCAATTGCGGCGGCTCGCAGGGGTCCTGGCCACCGCCTTCCCGAGAACGTCTCCCCGGGCAAGGACGGATAGCGCAGTCCCGAATTCCGCGACCTCCGTAGTGCTAGATGTTAGTGTAAATGAAATGTCCACAGACAGCAAAGCGTCTCTTTGTGTAGGTTCCAAGATAGTTTATTCTTTCTTGAAGGGTCCAGGGACAAAGAGCAAAAACTATACAGTGCAGCAACTTATAAAGAGGGGCGGCAACTAAGGATTGATACATCGACAACCAATGGGAACAAGCTTAGGGAGGAGCAAAAGGTGGGGATACATAATCATACAACCAATAGGGATACAATAGGAGGGGAATTTATCTTATCAGCCAACCAAGTATAAGGAAGAACATAATAGACATGGAAACTTCTGGAGTAAGAGGTGGGGTTAACATAAATTGACAAGGTAGGTAGGTGGAGATATGAGGAATGACATAGAAGGGACTGGAATGGTGGGAGGAGGATTGCCTTTTAGGGATAACTTAGGGGAAGGGATAAACTCGGGATAAACTAAATGAGGATAAACATGGGGGTAAACAGGAACAATCTAAATAGTTTATGGAGATAAGTAATAATTATATAAATAACATAAGTAAATACACGAGAGTGCCCTGCAACAGTCAATTATATTTAAGTATGGAGAACATGTAATTATACACTCAATACACATAAATATATATTAAATTACTTTTCTAGAAAATCTAAGTCCAAAAAGTAAAGCATTTCAGTTACACTATATACTGCTAAGCACAACCATGCTAAAGTAGTCCGTAAAAATTAAAATGTGTTAGTGCAAACACAGATCAAGAATCCACTGTGAGGCACTTTGCCTACATATTTCTTAGTGCCTGTAGTAAAAGAGAAGATCACCTCTTAGAACTGCAGAAGATAATTACAAAGAGCTTGAAGTGTTATGAAAAATGAGCTCTGTAGGAACTTTGTTGTAACAGAGGTAGAACTGGCTGGATAAATTTCACTTTCTTACACCTTTTAAGGTTTTTCACTTCTGTTTTTGCCTCAGCATGTAAACAAGATTTTCTTTTTGAGAAAACAATACAAAAACAAGCTTGCAGGCATTAGGTAAGAGATGGAGGAGGCAGTTTCAAGTCCTTTTCTTGAATAAGAGCAGAATCTTTTTTCCACAGCTCCATGAGCCACATAGCAGAAACCTGAAGGTACATCTACCCAGTATGTCCTGGATTTTTGTCATAACTGTCTTGAAGGGTTGTCTTGTAGTTTTTGACATGTCTTGTTTTGTAGTTTCATAACATGTAGTTTTTAACTACATGTTACAACATAAATACACCTCCACAAACATGTTCTAACTCAAATTAAAAGTAGACATAAAGCACACAGATATAGGCATGAAAATAGGCAAAATTCTTACTTGGACCCATATGTCACATTCTTCATGTTAATTACAAAGCAAAAGATAGCAATCATGAGAATAGTGATTCTTGATTCCCATGAAATATTCAGAATGACTGGATATGATGAAATGCTCATAAGAAATATTTTAAAATTTTAAACCCCTTCAGAAGTCCAGTGGAGCATAAAATGTACACAACAATCAAAGCTAAAACCCTGTATTTTCCTTCTAGACAGGAATATTCCAGCAAAGATGTTTAGTAGTAGACACAGCTGGAGAGAGAAGTCTGAAAATTTCACCTTCAAGGGGTTTCTTGATGATACGTTTTCTTCCTCTATTCACTCAAGTAAACACAATTTCACATCTTATAGAATGCAAAGTAAATAATTTTTTATATAGAATGGATTTCTAATCCTTCTGCCTTCTTAATTTCTCCATTTCTTCAATGTCAAGTTTATCTTCAGTGTCTGATTGTGGAATCCTATGTCCCTAGCAAGAACAGCAACAGGGGGATGATCAGAGAGGAAATGATATCTGCGTGCAGTCAGGGGACATTAAATGATTGTGCTTGTGTTTAAGGTGGAATGGGCCATAGATCAAATATGCAAAACTTGTGCTCATCTGCTTCCTGTGGGTCTTGACAGGTCTGCATTTCTGGTGTTAGTTCCTTGTTTCTTACCGCAAACATCTGACAGTGTACACAGATGTTCCCCATAATATATGTTCCCAGTTTTCCTCAGCAGGTATTTTGGGGAACGTTGCCCTCAAGGTACAAGCCTTATGCAGTGCTTGAACGTGGCCCAGTAATGCCATGGACTTTTTGTGCATGCCTTTATTTCATTATTTTGAAATTCTAATTTCAACCCCTCAAAGTTATTTTACTCTATTTCCTTGTATTTTGGATGTCTTATGTCTTCTTATTTTATGAACATCTGAGCCTATTGCATACATATCTTAGGAATACTGATTGCCTACTAACGTCAAGGGATGTTTTTCATTCTCTGTAAATGTCCTGAGCAGGTGGGAGAGATGCCATCAACACCACAATAATCAACTTCAATAATGAGAAGATGCAGATCACATGGGCAACAAGAGAGCTTTTTCCCAATGAGAATGTGTCATTTTTTTACACGTGAGTATTGTCAGTGCCTATTCCTCTCTTGTTAAAGGATTTACTTAAGGAGAATGAAATATCCAATTCCATTTGAGTCTTCTGTGAACTAGAAATGCTTTTAACATTTCTTAACATCCAGCATGAAATCTGTTTATATTCACAACCTACAGAAGTGTATGAATCAATAAACCTGGTGAGTAATCAGTCACAACAGACATTATATGAAAGGTTTATCCCTCTTCTGTTATTATCCCTGTTCTGTGCATTGCTAATGCTAATTACACCATTGAAAGTGGTTTTTCCACTTATGTGTATATATTTTCCTTATTAACTGGCATCATTAATGACTAACAGAAGCATAATATTTTGATTAAAGACAGTCATAGTGCTTATCTTTTCTTTCTGGGTTGTATATGTAGAAGAACTTTTCACAGTACAGTCTTGAAAACAGGATCATGAGAGCATCTGTTTAAACAAGTCATTCCCTTATTAGAAAACAACTGCATGAAACAACAACTTCATTATTTCAGACTGCATCAAAACCCAGGCCTGGAAAATTGGTGAAGTTTGGGTGATGAATTCCCTCACACCAGTATGAAATTTGTCACTTCAAGAAAAACCATACTCAGACTTTCCTTGGTGTAGCATTTGAAAAAAAAGAGCAGTAAAAAAAAAATCAGTTAACTTGTGTTAATTGTTAAGTTTTCTATTTACCAATATTATTTCATTTACAGATTTGGTGATGGCAAGCATAAAGTTTGGAAGCCATGTATCACCTATTTATTGGATCAAGATTATAATTCTGGATGTCTTTTTAAGACAGAAGGACCTACCCTTGGCATTTCTATCAGGAACAGCAATGGAAGTGAAGAGCTTTTTTCTAAAAAATTAAAAGCTGATTTTTACAGTAAGTATGAAAAATCATTACTACTTTAGCAGGTTTTCCAGTACTCTAAGTTTGAGAATAAATCAGTTATATGGCATATAAAGTGTTATTAGTGTGCATGTCAAAACAAAACTACAGTTATTTCATACTGATTTTTGTTCCTTGCTGTCACCAGTAGTTACATAAGCTTGTGTGCAGCTGCAGTTCAGTGAGATAACTTAGGACAGTCAGACTTCTCCCAAAATATAATTTCAAAATCCAAATGAAAATACTAAATATATATATATATATATATATGTGGTTGTTCTTTATCTAGTCCAGGCCTGCTGATCAAGAAAATGAATAATAGTTTTTTGTCACATAGCCTTGCTGACTTT
This sequence comes from Dicaeum eximium, assembly GCA_013396995.1. Classification (NCBI taxonomy): domain Eukaryota; kingdom Metazoa; phylum Chordata; class Aves; order Passeriformes; family Dicaeidae; genus Dicaeum; species Dicaeum eximium. The sequence goes on from VWZP01009271.1 coordinate 380,754, forward strand.
GTGATCTTTCTCATACTTTCAGCTTTCATTCTTTTGCCGCCTTTCACGCAATGCAAGGCAGCAAACTGCTTCTTGTCAAAGACGCTGTCACAAAACCATCACTGGATGCCAATAAAAATTAGTTGAGTGGCTATGGTACAGTCTTGCAGAGTAAAAGGGACATCCTACTACTAGTAGAGAGATGATGTTCCTCTTTTTATTAAATCTTTCCTGTCCTCAAATGCATATTTAATATCTAGTGTGAGATTGGTTTATCAACAACTTCTGGAACTTCACATACCTACATCATTCAAGGTGGAGGGATTTTTTTCTAACAGAAACCACACAGAAGATATAAAATGGAGAATTATCTAAAAAAATATATATTCCAAATTTATTGATAATGTTTTAGCAAAAGAGATTAAAACCAAACCTGTCAAGGCATCAAACTTTGAGAATAGTTTTATATCTTTTAATTTTACCAATATCAGTTCAATTATGGAGCCTGATCCCCAAATTTTCACTATGAAACACCCACTGGTAACAGAATTCATTTCAAGAGGGTTGGGCAACAAAGGACAAATATCAAGAATCAGACTGAAGTCTTTAAATTAGGAAGCAGAGTTTTCATAATACAAAAAGGCAGCTAGAGGGATTGAGAAAGCAGGTAGCCCTGAAGACTTATCAGCTGCATAAGTCAAACCATGGAGTTGTCTTCAGACCCTCTGGAAACAGGGAGGGGCAGATTCAGTCATACACAGAAAGGATCCCAGGGCTTTTGCAGATGCCCCACCATATCCCACAGAGCCTCCAGCATATTTTAACTGTAAAGTGGTTTTTAGGACACTGTAGCAAAATCTGTTTCTCTTCTTCTCAGTAAAGCCCAGTCCACCAGAAAATGTGACCTTCTTCTGGAAAGAGGACACTGTTACTGTAAGCTGTAATAAACCAGAGAGAAATGCATGGTGCTTGAGACTCGAGCTTCAGTACAAAAGCAAGTTTGACAAAGAGTGGCAAGTGAGTTGTGTGTCACATTTTTAATCAACACTGAAAGCAGCTGGACATCACATTTTTATTCAACACTAGAAGGAGTTGGAAGTAGCATATCCATAGATTAAAAAATACAGTTGTTTCCAAATTTTCTCACATCCTATATTTTCAAATATATCTGCTAGCAGAAAACATCTAGATTTTTAGAAACCTGGGTATCTGCCATGCCAGAAATAATTTACAAGTTAAGGGCAGCTCCCACTCTAAGAACTGAGGACAATCTAAGGAAAAGGCATACATTTAGAATAGAGGAGTTTGGAAAGATAGAAGCAGAAAACAGACTAGGGAAAAGAGAGAAAAAAGAAGAAAAACTAATGAAATAGTGCAAAAAATAAAAAAGAAATTACACAGGATTCTTATTTATTCTAAAATTAGCTGTTAAGTATTTCCAACTATTATTTCACTAACTTACACTTTCCATTCTCAAATATAACTTGTAAATATTTTATGGGTTGGAGTGCCTTTGTGCATTGTAAATATGCAACTGTAACATAGTGCACTATGCAATGATTGCTAGTACCTTCAACTCAATACCATATAACAAGGAGTGGACATGAATAGTCAAAAGTCAATGAAGAAACAGAATTCCTCAAAACTCAGAGAAGTTAACATTTGTTTCTGAGGTTTTGCATTGGCCTATCCTTTGTCCTAGTTGTGCTCATGACTGAGTGCAGCATTTAGAAGCACTGTCTTGAAAACCAGAATTAACAATGATAAACCTTCTTTCTCAGTCCAGAACTTCCAAGTGCTGCAGTGTTGGAGAGCAAGGCTTTGATCCAAGGAAGTGCTACTCTTTCCGGGTCAGACTGAGGAGGCTAGTGCCCTACTGCAACGTGGTTAAATACAGCAGTGACTGGGAAGCTGAAACATTTTGGATGAATGGCACGTTAGTAGGTAACAGCTTATATATATATATATGTATATATATATGTGTGTGTGTATATATCTATATATATATTTAAAAGCAGATATATATATATATAGAGAGAGAGAGACTATGTATATATAGAGTCTAAGTGCAAAAGAAGGGATGATTGCAAAAGAAGCTGAGGACATGCAGCAAGTGAATGTTGCGCTATTGTTGTCCATCTTGTGTTACCAAAGAAAGTTCATGTAAATGTTTAATTGTGCCTGTTTAATTTAACTCTGTCCACTTTGTTCCTGATGGCCCCTGAAGCTACCAATTTATGTCAAGTCTATAATCAGATGAAGCCATGAAGCTTCAAGAAATTTCATAAACTCTGAAGACCTCACTTAGCGGGGGGTCACAATTTTACTTGTGGCTTCCTGGCAGCTAAACAAAGCAGGGAGGTGGAACAGGCTGGGCAGCTGCTGTATGAATAATCATCCAGGGTTTTGACATTTTTGTGGAGACCAGAAGGCCAGTAGTAGGAGGCAGAGATTTGAGGTTTCACTACAAAAGCTGCAGGAAGAACACTGAGAATGCAGAAAAATGCACAAATTCATGAGTTTTATATATTTGCACGTTAGGTGTTAGCCTGCCACTACTTGCATTCTGGGTATTAACTTCTGTGATTTCCTGGCCCTTTGTTTGCTGGGATGGTTTGTTTTTTGTAGGGAGATAAGACATTTGGGATTCATGTAAACTTGCATTTGCAGCTTTAGTGATTGTAAGTAGGTGTATGTAATACAGATCTTAGCTCAAAGTTGCTTAATCATAGTCAATGCAATGTGATGAAGGTGAGTAGAAATACCTGATTCATTCATAATGCATCTACACTGCCTATAAGCCCTCTCTGTTGTCCTGTACCAGGCCTATTTAGACAAATAAAAGCACAATTTTATTTTGTTGCAAGGTTTGGGGAACCAGAGATTTTTCAGTCTCAACTGAACAATTAAACTTGTCTTATTTGTCCTTAAAAATTTCTGTATTTTATTTTCTTTTTAAAGAAAAGTCAACATTTTAGCGTGATTAGGAACATTTAGAGTCAAACAAAAAAAAATTTTTTTGACATATTCTTTTTGTTATTATTCTTAGATTCATGTGATGATGATATAACTCCTCAATCAAAAACAGTAATTGTTTTAAGTTGTTCGCTGGCAGTACTCTTAATGATGCTTACCTTCCTGATTCTTCTGTGTAAATGGCAGAGGTAAATATAGTTTTATTGGCTACTAATAAATAACCATGTCATGAAAATAGAGCTATCATTCTGGATGAAGCCTCTTGCAATGAAAATTCTTATCAGGTAAATGAAGTCACAGTGAAGATGAAGAAGTCAGAAGTCACTGTTTGAGGAATAATTCATCCTGGCTTTCCAAACACCCAGGCTTTTAATTTGCAAAACTAGAAAAATTCTGGTAAAAGACAACATTTCAGGATAAAATTCTGTCTCTTCCACTTAATTTCTTATCTTTTTCTAAAAATTTTGTTAAATCCTGAGAAGCCAGATTTTCTTGCTACTTCTGAAAGGACATTCTTTTGTACAACCTTCATCAATCAATCAAAATGTCTGTTTGCAGTAGGATAAAGTAAGCTTGAGTGCCTTTAATAACAGTATATCAATATTTAGATTGGCAGTTGAATAATGCTGTTCATGTTTAGAATTTACAATTTAAAAAACCCAAACAACAAGCAAACCCGCAAAACCCCCAGATTTTGGCTTTTTTGGTGGGAAAAAAAAGCCAAAAATGACATATTTTCAGAGATGAAAGTATTTGTGACTCTAATTACTCTTTTAGTTCATAAATTGAGCTTATTCTCCTGCACTTCTATGGTTCAAATTTACGTTTGTGATCACTAAGTTAGCCAATACAGCTGATTGCTACACCATCTTCCCTGTCTAGGGGAAGGTAACCAGAGAATGCAAGCTCTGACTACTGCATCAAGCAGAATGGCACATGCTGACTGACTGGAAATTTGTGTCAAGTCTGGATTTTGTAGACTAGGGTTGGCTTGAAAATTCATCAAAAAATTCTCCTAGCCTGATGGTGTTTGAGACTGTTATAACAGCTTTTTGACTTTAGAACACATTTAAAAGAAATCAAGAACAGAGTAGTGTCATGTAAAATATATTTGTGGGTACAGAATGGTGCTGAAGGAAATTTTTGTATGAATAACTGTGCTATAACAAAACATTGATTTGTATTTTTTTTTCCTTCTTTCAGGGTTCATATGTTAGTCCTGCCTGCTATACCAGACCCAAAATACCCATTTTCTGACCTCTTCAATGATCATAATGGAAACTTACAGGTAAAAATCACCTTCTTAGCAGGGCTGTAAACTCTCCAATGTTGAGAATAATTTGAAAGTAGCTACTGATTCTTGCTCTGCACAGACATTACCACAAGGAGTCTCTGACCCAAGATAAAAGCCCCAAAACCCTTCCCCTTGTGGATCCAAGAGGATCCATGGAGCAAATGCCAGAGCTCCTAAAATCAGTGCAGTGCTGTTTTGGGACTGTGAATAGACAGTTGCTATAGAGAAACTGCTGGAGAAGAATTTCAGGGTGTTGAGAAGCACAATATCCACTGAAATGACATTGGGGTGTTTCTATCCTTTCCTGCACATGATAGGTCAGGGAGCTTGCTTCAGCCTGATCTTGTCCTTTATGTTTGTGAAGTGCTGAGTGTGTGAGTGCTGGCACAGTGATGGCACTCACACCTTTGGAGGCACCAGTCACAGTAGGAAACATCCTCTCTTAGCCATAGAGGTCCATGTCCACAAAACCTTTAGACAAAGAGTGGCTATCAAATGAATAGACTACAGTTTTTGCTTTCATTTTCTTAATGCTTCTTATGAGTCCTTGACAGTCTACATCCAGTCCTTGGATGGGACATCCTTACACATATGTGGTGTAGTTTTCTCTATTAGCTGTACTAGTGTTTACCTTAATTGCTAATAAGTTTCCTCTAAAGGCAAAACAGGTTAAATATTTACATTTCCAAACCCAACAGAATATCATAAGTTAGTAAGAATTTTTCAGGGACAAGCTGAAAACTTTTCATATAAAAGATAGCTTTAAACTCAAAGTGAAGAAAAAAGATACAAATTCAAATTAGTACTGAAGCATTAATACAGATATGCTATGTTGCCTAAATCTTCATCTGAATTTAGTCTTAATTTAGATTAAGTCAGTGCTTGGGTCAAAAAAAGCATGAGTCTATCAAAGAGGGAACACCAGATATTTTACACATCCAAGGTTTTCTAAGGGCCCTAATTAAATATAAAAATGTATTTTATGTGGTCCCAAGAATAAGTAGGAGTTTGTATGCAGTTTCTGGAATCCTGTCTGCTTTCCTGCCATTCTGTCTTTCTTCTCTCCTGCTATTTTATGTCCTGCTTCTCCACATTGCTCCTTTTTCATCTTCTCCATTGTGGCTTATCCTGGAAAGATGCCAATATGAAAGAAAAATTGGTAATTGGTATTCTGTACCACCAGGTTTCTTTTGACAGATAACTCATCTCTGCCAATGTTAACATTTCAATTTTTCTAGGAATGGCTAGACAAAAATGACCATGCGGTGTTGCAAACCAAGCTGGAATATGAAGAACCAGAGTCCATCACTGAGGCAGAAGTCCAGCAAGATGATGGGAAGAACAGTGACAAACAGGGGTCTTTGGAAAAAATCTTCACTTTCTCAGGACCAGCTGAAAATGATGATGGCAAAGCAGCTGAGATTGCCTGCCTGATACCAGCATCCAACAGTACAGCTCCGTTTGCTGGCTTCCATATTTTAATGAATGATGACATGTATGTGATGTTATGAAAGCTGCATAAAGCAGAAGGTGTTAGGAAATTCCATGAAAATCCTGATGAGTTTGGGAGAGTGACTGAATAGAAAAGGTCATTGTGATAAGATTCACATCAAGAAAGACACTGGGCTGTGTTTTCAGGTCTGTACTTTCCCAACAGCTAGGGTCTCTTGGGCAGACTCAAGTGTTCGAAACAAACTCCTGACAATTTATAGAGTTAGGGTTTGTTCTTCTAACTGGGGTTTCCCTAAGCCCCATTTTCCTGCTATGGACAGGAGAGCACAGGAGCTCCTCCACACTATGTCAGCAGAGCTGAGATTTACTCCTTCTGCTTATGGAGTCTGGAAAACAGGGCGAGCCACACCAGTGCTCTTCCCAAAAGAAGAAAGAAAACAAAGAGGTTTTTTCGTCTCATGCAAAGAGATTTTTGTTCCATAACTTTGCATTCCATGGCATGCCTTTAAGGTTTTATAGAGAAGGAATAAGGCCCACTTCTAAGAAGAGAAGAGCAAGGATGTACAGTATTGAATCCCATTTTAGCCTGCAAATACTTCTGTGTAGGCTGCTTCCTCCAGAACAGCAGGGCTTCAAGTGTTTCCTCAGAAGGTCATGTCCTCTGTATCTTACAGACTTTATTTTAGAAAGCTGAAGTTCATTTTGAAGTTCACAGTATTTATGTTTAACTGCATTTCATTTATTTCAATCTGGGGTTTGCTGCAATCAGCAGCTGTAGACACAAATTAGGACTTCTTATTCATATTGCATATGCTAGTCTCTTGTTTTTCTTTAGAAAATGGGGGGGTTGGGGTTTTTTTTGTAACAAGCTCAAAAAATATGTTTAGAACAATATTTTAAAGTTTTCTAAACATACAATCTTTTAAAGTATGTTTAATTGCAAATTTCAAATGCAATATATTAAGCAATCAGACTTGAGAAAAAAAAAATCTTGACTATTCTGAGTTTCTCCATATCACTTACATGCTATTTGAAAGCAAATTTTGTAAAAAAATTCAGGTGTTAAAAGTGTCTATCATCTGGGTAAGCAGATTATATGCTGAATTAGTTACAGTCATTCACCTGCATATCAGTCTGATATTAAATGGCTTTATCAGTTGACTAAGCCTTATCAACCACGTGCTTTCATTATGCAAACATTCTAATTTATTGTGCAAATTGGAAATTGCACATATCAGAAAATTACAGTGATAATTAAAATATTTTAATTCAGTGCTTTAAAAACTTAAATTCCAGATCTTTTCAAGAATAGTAAATAATAATATGGATCACTGTGTGTCAAAATCTTTATCTAGTTTTCTAGATAAAGATTTAGTAGTCTAAGATAGACTTAACAGTCTATCTTTATCCAGTTTGTTTTACAAGGAAAAATACAGACATTTTCTGGCCAGTAAGTGGGAAACTTCATTGGAAGGACAATTCAGCCACATTCCTCAAGCTTTTTTTTTTTGACATTGTCACAGATTTGACTGTTCACTAACAAGATTAACAGGCTAGCAAAGGATTTCCCATAATCCTGAAAATAATTTTACCTTGTGTGCAAGTTTTGGGGGTGCTTTTTGTACACTGCAAACTTCTGGAAATTTTTGTTAAAGATAGCCATGCAAAGTTTCAATAGCACTGTAAGAATGCATTGAATTTTAAGCTAATTCAAGCTCCGTAAAATTTGATGAGCAGAAACTATCTCAGCTCAGCTTTTTGTACATGATATAAATTGTCATTGTTGCATTAGAACCAAAGAAGTTATAGTGAATTAAAACAGACAAGAACCTGCTCCACTAATTACCCTATGAATAAAGAGGGAAGTAAAGCACAGAATATACAGTTTAGTTGCTTCTTCAACCTACATCATATGGTTGCCTGCAAAGCTAGCTACACCAATTAAACCACTTTCTGTTTGGTAAATACTTTTCTGTCTGAATTCAAAATGTTTTAGTACATTTTCCTGAAATTTTACTCTGAAAAAAAAGTAGAGAACATCCTGTTGAATTGTTCTGTTTAAGCACCCGTCCTGAAATGTTATAATCATGTGTTTTTAGTACAAACTATATCTCACATTGTGTTTTATGGATAGAAAGGGGTTTTTGGTGCATGTATGCAACCACACTTACATTGCATACAACATATTAGAAATAAAACAAATTAAACACCCACATACTTCAAATATTTATTTAAAAAATGTTGCCCAAGAAGAAAATAAAACATTGGGAATTATTTGCATTCAAAGCAAAGCTCCTCTCTACTTCTTCCTTAAAAAAAA